>CAUYRH010149486.1:0-15553 GCA_963574655.1 Perodicticus potto
TGCTTCCACATCAGACTTCTTCACCACAAGAGTGTTGAGATTCCCAATGAATTCACGGAGTTCATGCAGCGAGGGTCTGTCTTGTTGGTAACATTGCTAGCCATTGCGTTTGATGATAAGGTTCTTCACAAAGTGAAAAAATGTAGCTGAAGATCAAAAAAATCTCACAGGAGGGGGGAGGGAGAAGAGATTCGATTCTGAGTCTCCTACTCCAGGATTCTACGTGAAGAAGCCGAGTACTGCTCAAGGTCGACGACGCGGCCGCAACCGCTCTGTCTTCGTCTCTTCACAAAATGTAAACAAAGAAATGTTATGCCAGTGATCTAGTTATGACTTTTGTGACCAGTAACACATAGTATTTAGTACAATGATCCTGGGTTTGAATATGGGGTTTACAAAATGGATTGAAACTAAGACGTCTGTTCTGGCGTAATCTACATTTTTAGTATCAGTCATGAAGGATTCCAGATTGGATCAACTGTATGCCATAACTCAGAAAGATGTCTCTCTGATCACAGAAGCCTTGGCCAATTCTAATAAAATAAAATAAGAAAAACACGCAACTTGAAATCAGCAAGTTATGAGTTGGAAATTAATTTCAAAAATATTTCACACTCAGATGTTAACAAATGATAAAATCCATTTCCTATATTTTCAGCCTTATCTCTTTTCACAAATTTCACACTCTGTCTACTTAATCCTTGTTATTGTTTAGGTTTCAAATGTTCTCTCTTCTTTGAAGATTTTGTTTCTCCCATAAGAGAAAATTAGCAAACGTATTGTGCATTCTCACAGCACCCCGTGGGGTCATCCTTTATGACATGTACTCAGTCTTTTTGGAAGCTCATCTTCTACAAACTGGCTACTAACTCCTCAGGGAAAAGAACTATGTAGTATGATTATGTATTTTTTTTTTTTATTTCCAAGGGCTAGAAATGAAGCTGTCATTAAGTATAATAATAATCATTTCTATAGCAAATATTTATTGTGCTTTCACCGTGTAATGTACAGTTCAAAGAAGTTATGCCCAGTATGCATTATCTCATTTAATCCTTGCAACAATTATTTGAGATTGGCTTTATTTTTATCCCTCCTTTAAGCTGGAAAACTTCAGCAAAAATGATGTAGGGCTATGGTCATGCATGACAACCAAAGATAATGGTTTTCTCTGGAGTTAATGTGCAACCCGTGCACAGTTAGTAATGACCTCAGTCAAGGTTGTTAGAATTAAAATGTTCAACCTTAATATTTGGACTTTATCAGGTGTGTTTCTAATTTTAAATAATATTGTTAGAGGCACGGATGTCCTAAGCCAGAGAAACCGCATTAGAGGCAAAAAAGGCCATCTGCCTGGTGCCCTTCAACACTTACTGTCTCTTGATGACCATTTATTCTGACTGTCTGACAGAAAATCGTCACAAATGTTGCTCTGACGACCATGTGGTCTGATGAGAATGACAAAATCAAAAAAGACAATAGGACCAAATGATTGATGTTGAGTGAAGATGGCTCAGAAAACCATCACTGGAGCTCCCGTTTCTACTCCTTAAGCAGGCTGCCGAGGCAAGGCTGACTTTTCTATTCACAGAAAGAATTCAACAGCAGAAATGTTTCTTTACTCTAGAGATACGAAATGCTTCTTGGGCACAGGGAGCAAAAGCACTAGAAAATCTCCACATATTTATTTTGGAAAAGTAATAATACATGTATATTCAAATTTAACTAATGATAGTCAACCAATAAAAATATATATTATCATAAAAATAAAAAGAAAAATATATATATATATTATCATGAATTTAGAATAATAATTCAGAATCAGCATGGTATTGAAATAATTCTTAAATTCTACATTGCCCCTTTTTTAGGACTTCCAGGGAATTATATATTGTGTTATCTGGATGTAAATGCCCTATATGATTTCCTGATCCCAGTGGTGAGTAGTCAGAAGAGATAAGTGTGACAATAAGACGTTTGAATACAAAGGGAAGAAAGGGGCCGTGAGTAACTAGAAACATAAGATGAGGTAATGTGAGTTAGGGACGGATACTATTCCAGTTTCACTGGTAATGAACTAATCCATTTAGCACAACGTGCAGCCCCGTTCATAAACAATTATCAACATTTAGTTTTACTGAGCACAGATCATAATCATAAAGGATGACATGAGGAACATCTAACAAAATTATTAGACAGATGCACTTTTACTGAGAGGGTTTCCAGGATGGGCATCATTTCAAATGGAATGCCAGGGAAGAGAATAATCCTGAACTTAGGGAGACACCTACAGGTTCAGCAGGAAAACCTAATGAACAGAAAACGAGAGCCCTGTGACAGTGTCTAGTCAGGAAAATCAGAAGGGTTTTTCTTTGAAAATATTTTTTGAATAATGAGAGAATTTTTCATAGCAATAAGCGCAACATAGATGAGAAAACTATAACAAATACATACTTTCTTTTCCCATTGTTTCTGTCAACTTTAGGCTAATTCTTTTTTTTTTTTAATTTCAGGTGAATGTGAGGCTCTAAACAACCAGGTCAAAATATTTGAATTGGTTAGGTAGAGTCCCTCTTGCTGTTATGACCTGAGCCCAAAAGGTGTGCCAAACACCCCCACACTGTGCCCATTCAGTGGACAGACTACTGTAAAATCAAGCTTTGTCTCATGGCCTAAAGAATGGCCCATAGCTCTTTGGAAGTGGCAAGATTTAACTCTTGGTAGAAACAGCATTAGTTGCTGTTATCTTTGTTATCATCATCATTATCATTTTTATTGAATGCCTACCAAGAAAAAATAAGTATATTTAGATATTAATCATTTTGATAAAGTTTTTCTCAATCAGAAGAAAAATATCCCTAGTGAAACAAAAGTATTTCACATCAACAGGTACGTGCATATTGCCACCTTAACATACATGGTCTTATTATATCCTTTTTTTTTTAAGAATAGTTTTTTAAGTAGTATGAAGTAGTTGGGAACTTAAGGGTACAATTGGAGGGTAGCAGTGACATAGGGCATAATTTTATTAGTGGAGGGATAGGTCTAGAGCCATTTAAAAGCCCCTCTTTTTTTTATTGTTGGGGTTCATTGAAGGTACAAGAAACCATGTTACACTGATTGCATTTGTTGGGTAAAGTCCCTCTTATAATCATGTTTTGCCCCCAAAAGGTGTGGCACACACCAAGACCCCACCCCCCTCATTACCAACGCCATGATATGAATTTCACTCCATGAGATGGTAATCAAAGGAAGGAGTAATTATCCTGTTTTCTTTTGTTTTCTGTTACTTTAACTTACAATTTCTATTTCCATAAGATTTTTCTCAGAAGGGCTGCCTCATCAAAGCTCTTCTCCTTTCCTATACATTCATTACATGTATTCATGTTGGACGTATGAACACTTAAATTTCCAGTAAGTCGCAAAGAAAAGAATTTTGATGTTTTCAGTAGCCCCTAAAAGCTTTGTTCTGGTACAGTTCTGAAGCCAGAAAAGCTCAGAAATCTCTGGTATTGACAAAAATGTTCTCAGGGGGGAAAAATTCTGGTATTTTACTTTTTTCTTGATTTTGCCATTATACCAGTGTATTCAGTCATAAAATCACTGCACATCAAAAGAGATCCATGAGAAAAAAAGCTAAAACAGAGGAGGGACATCGTATATTCCACACTGCAAATACCTACGTAGAAAGAGATTATGTTTCAAAGATAAAATCCAGTTTCTGTTAAGCCCGTCTTCCAAAATAAGATCCTATCTTCTTCATCACTGCCATCTCTGAATAGCATGTAAGCAGATAAGCTTAGATACTTACAATTTCTCTAATAAATCACTGTAACAGCCTTTTAATTCTTATCTCCAGTGTTGACCCCATTAAAAGGCATCTTCCATCTACTGTGCTAAAATGATTTCATGGGATTATTTCCCCGGTTAAAACTCTTACATGGTTATCCGTAACCTTCAGGATAACCACAATGCAAATGCCCTAACAGGATAAGCCTCTCAATGATTTGGTCTCTGCCTACCTTCTTGGTTTTATATCTTGCCATCCATCCATTTTTAAAATAGAAATAATAATAATATAAAACAACAACAATAATGACACCTAATACCTTTAAATCCTGCATCATATTCCAGGAATTGTCCTAAGTACATTTTTATTGCAGTCAAATATTTGCAACATAAAATTAACTATATTAGCCACTGTATTTAGTTGTAGAGTTCTGTGGATTCAAGTATCTTGACATTGATCATGCAACTTAGCACCACCATCGATCTCCAGAACTTCTTCAAACTCCCCAGTGGAAACTCTGAACCCATTATATACTTAATTCCCCATTTCCCCCCTTCCCAGTCCCTGGCAAACACCACTCTACTTTCTATCCCCATGAATTTGACTGTTCTAGAAATCTCATAGAAGTGGAATCATACAATATTTATCATTTTGTGACTTGCTCATTTCACTTAGTATGATATCTTCAATAACACATGTCCATATTGTAGCATGTATCAAAATGTCCTTCCTTGTTAAGGTTGGATAATATTTCGCTGTAAGTATACATCACATTTTGTTTATCCATTCGTCGTTGATGGACACTGGATTGCTTCTGCTTTTTGGCTATTAGGCATAATACTGCAATCAACAGTTGCACCTTAGTCTTCTCAGAGGGCTATAACAGAACACCATAGACTGGGTGCCTTCAACAACAAGCATTTGCTTCTCAGAGCCTATGGAGAGGAAGATGAAGGTGCCAGCCCGTTCAGCTCCCAGGGAAGGCACCCTCGAAGAGGGCTGCCTCTTCACTCTATCCCCACGTGATCAGGAGAGAGAAGAACAAGTTCTTCTGTTTCTTCTTATAAGGCACTAGTCCCATCATGAGGATTCTACCCTCATGGCCTAATCCAAACCTAACTACTGCCCCAAAGTCCCTCTCCAAATACCATCATATTGGGAGTTAGGGCTTCACAATACAAATTTGGGGGAGTCACAAACATTCAGTTCATAGCAATTAGTGTACAAGTATCTGTTCAAGTCCATGCCTTTACTTCTTTGGGGAATATACCCGTGAGTGGAATTTCTGGATCAGTTCGTAATCCTATGTTAATTTTTTTGAGGAATCATCATGTTTAATTTTTTTAAGAAAATCATCATATGTCATTTTCCACCACAGCTGCACCAGGTATTTTCTTACTAGCAATGGCTTATTGGTCATTTGTGTAACTTCTTTGAAAAAATGTCTGTTTAAGCCTTTTGCCCATGTTTTAGTCAGGTTTTTGTCTGTTGCCATTGAATTATGAGTTCTTTATGTATTCTAGATACCAATCAATCCCTTATGAGATATGTGACTTTCCAATGTTACCGATTGTGTGGATTGCTTTTGCAAGGAAATTGTTAGTGTCCCTCAATGTAAAAAATTTTTTATTTTGATGAAGGCACAATTTATCTATTGTTCTCTTTGGTTGCCTGGGTTTTGGTATCATACCCAAGAAATCATTGCCAAATCTAACATTATGAAGCCTTTTCCCTATGTTTTCTCTTGAGAATTTTATAGTTTTAGCTGTTTTTAAGATTTTTTATATTTTTATTTTATTGAATTAATTAATTCATTTATTTATTTTTGAGACAGAATCTCACTTTGTTGCCCTTGGTAGAATGCTGTGGCATCACAGCTCACAGTAACCTCAAATTCTTGGGCTCAAGTGATTCTCTTGCCTCAGCCTCCATGGTAGATGGGACTACAGGCACCCACCACAATGCCCGGCTATGGTTTTTTTTTTTTTAGAGATGGGATCTCACTCTTGCTCAGGCTGATCTCAAACTCCTAAACTCAAGCAATCCACCCGCCTTGGCCTCCCAGAGTGTTAGGATTACAGACAAGAGCCACTGTGCCCACCCTCACTGTTAATTTTGAGATGTTTCATGCAAACTTTTTTTTTTTTTTTTTGGAGATGGAGTCTCACTATGTTGACAGACCCACCGTCCACTAGTGAGGTTCTGAGGAGGGGGCGCTGGGATGAAAAACACACACACACACACCAAGGATAATGGACTCAGTCAGGCTGAGACTTCACTTTATTTTGACAGCACTTTATTTTTCTTCCAGACTTTTACACTTTCACAGGGAAGAAGGTCATTTACTTCTTGGGAACTGCTGTGCTGCTTGTCTCTAGTTCTGGCCATCTGGACTTCTAGCTCCCTGTTCTGGCTCCTGCCAGTAAAAAGCGGGGGGAGTCCCCCACGGCTTCCCACACTATGTCACCCTCGGTAGAGTGCTGTGGCGTCACAGAGCTCATAGCAACTCCAACTCCTGGGCTTAGGCGATTCTCTTGCCTCAGCCTCCCGAGTAGCTGGGACTACAGAAGCCCACCACAATGCCTGGCTATTTTTTTGTTGCAGTTTGGCTGGAGCCAGGTTTGAACTCACCACCCTTGGTATATGGGGCCAGCACCCCACCCACTGAGCCACAGGAGCCGCCCTGTTTCATTCAATCTTTACATATGGTGCAAAGTAAGGAAGATAAGGGTCATCCAATTTCATTTTTTGGCATGTTGGATATTCAGTTTTCCCCAACACTATATCACTGATTTTTTTTTTTTTAAAGAGACAGGTCTCACTCTGTCGTCCAGGCTGGAAGGCTGGAGTGCAGTGGTACAATCACAGATGGCTGTGACCTAGAACACCTCGGCTGGGTTATAACTGTGAGCTTATGAACCACCAAAGTCTACCCTAAGAGCACCATTTGTGATTGCTTTAGTTTACTGCCTGCCGGCAGTTTCTGGGCCACAGCACAGGAAATAAAAGAAAAGCAGGACCTGATCTTCTCACCAAACGGAAGAGACTGAGATCAGAGTTCAAGAGGCCCAAGTAGGCAGAGTCTGCAGCGTAGAATATCAGAGGAGGAGATGTTGCACAGGAAAAGAGACCTGGGGATTTTCAGTCTTTGGTGGAGGAATGTTCTATGCGTGCATGTTGTAAAATCCAACAAGGACAGGGGGAAAAACACCACATAGCAGTAGGCCAAAAAATTACGAGCATTTACACTGGGCTAGGGATGGTTTACCTTCCCACCATTCGGGGAGAAGAGACCTCATACTATTAAGCATGACATTAAGCAAAATTCTCAAGAGAATCACATCTTAAAATGGTGCTAAATTAGCCCTAATGTAAAGGCTGTGCTCGACCCAGCCTATGAACACTTAAAAGCAAGGCTGGAAAGAATCAAACTGACCTGCAAGTAATTTAACTTTGTACCAGAGCAAAGTTCAATACTCTTCAAAGGAATGCAACAAAAAACAGCACTTAACATCATAAAACTTACGCTATCTGTGATCCAATGAAAAATTACCAAATGTAGAAAGCAACATAGATCATAACTAGGAGAGAAAAAAATCAGTAAGTGGACATGTACCCCAAATGACAGAAATAATAGAGTTGTTATGCAAAAACTTTCGACAGCTAATATAAATGTTACAAATATGTTCAAGGATATAAAAGAAAACATTAGGAAAATGGAAAGGTACAAAAGAGACCCAAATGGAACTTCTAGAAATGAGAAACAGTGTCTGATTGAAAAATATGACACTATTATTATTAGAACAGCCTCCTCACTTTTAGTAAAGGGAGTGATTCAGAATACTTGGATTATTTGACTAACACTCTGTTATCTGAAGACTATTAGAGACACATTTCCTGGATTCTTCAGTCTGGAGTTTTCTCTTTCTATATTTTAGGTACTTTCTGTATATTTTTTTCAATTTACAGTTTGCACCGGACTTTGAAAGAGAGTATGAGGCTCAAGAAATGACCTTCTGGGTGGCGCCTGTGACTCTGTAGGGTGTTGGTCCCATATTCCGAGGGTGGCAGGTTCGAGGCCAGCCCTGGCCAAACTGCAACAAAAAATAGCAGGGCATTGTGGTGGGCGCCTATAGTCCCAGCTATTTGGGAGGCTGAGACAAGAGAATCGCCTAAGCCCAAGAGCTGGAGGTTGCTGTGAGCTGTGTGATGCCAGGGCACTCTACCAGGGGCGATGATTAAGTGAGATTCTGTCTCTACAAAAGAAAAACAAAAGAAATGACCTTCCCTTTTTCAGATTAGCTTTTGACAAAAGAGTACAAGTAACTAGCATCTGGTACAACTTGTCTACTTGTAACATAGCTAGAAAACTCTGTTCACCCTCCCTGTAGTTATGAGGCTCCACATGTTCCCTGTAAGTCTACTTACTCCTGACCCATTTAGAATAAAGAGTTTAACACCTAGCTGTCTATGATCAGTTTTTAGAGTAAAGAAGGGTGCCTACTCTGTATTAACAACTGTTGTGACCACCTTGGAAAAACCTTATTTATTTATTCAGTTGATGTAAGTTCATTACTGGTATAGCAGAAGTTCTGAGAACGATAATATTTTTTAAAGACTGGGTTTGAGAAAGTACACCCCCAGATAACTTTGGCACAAGTGTTTTAATCAATACAAAAGTGATTCTTCAAATTTTTTGTCAACAATTGCATATGTATTCTAAATTTTGGAGCTTTCCACTGAATGATGGATAGTAAATCATCAATGTGCCTTTGTTCAGATATGAATATGAAAACAGCTGAGGCGGCAAAGACAGGCTAAAAATACATCTCTTTTGTTAAATATTCCTTTCTCTGCCTCAGCTGCCTATCTATAGTGAGGGATACAATAAGTTCATAGTGTGTCAATTTAGGTAGACAGAATCACAGTCTCCACAATTCTTTCTAGTATATTTCCAGTTAGGGTGGGATAGAAAGAACAGAATAACGCCCCATGATGACAGAAAGCAGACAACAATCTCGTGGTGCATATTTGAAGGGTCAGGAGAAAACTTCTAAATACGGATCAAAATTGTTTTCACATAGTAAATGAGAAAATATCATGAATGTTATATTAATCAAGTTGATAAAAGTATCTCCAATTGTATGTGAAGCCCACACACTGTACTCCTTGACTGAATTATTGTACACAGCTATGACTCAATAAAAAAAAAAAGAAAGAAAAAGAAAATATAAAGCTATTAGGATCGATTGGAAGTTTTAGAAGGTAGTTTCACATTAATCAGAATAACTAAAACATGTCTACAAATAAATTCATGGTTTTTCTAAATAAAAATGGGCATAAATATACTTATTCTCACTTTTATTCATCTGAAAAAGTATAAGATTCATCGTAGGTGCTCCTAGTAATGAGTTAATTTTTGCCAGAATCTATATTTGACTCTGAATATATATGTCAGAGGCAGTACACAATTTATTATTTTTTTCCTCACCATTTACTTCGGGGTCTTTTTCAGACATCAGTATGTGAGAGGTAGTAAAAGAAACGAAAAGAAAGAAAGGAAAAAAGATGAATTTGAGACCTGTCTCAACAGTAAGTTCCTTCTGCTGTGGTGACCAATGTGTTTAATTTCCTTGAATTATACTCTCTTTCATTGGATGTTGCAGGTAACTTTTGTTCGCAAGAAGATTAAGTTACTCAGTTAAATGGGCAGATGCTTTATGGAGAGCCCTGTGGTTCTACACCTATGGAAGGCAGAGGACATGTCCATCTGTGACACAGATCCAGCAAGTCTCAACCAGTCCTGCAGGGGGCGCTCTGGAATGAAAATGGCCTGTTGGGTTATCATATTGAGCCAAAAAAGCGGATCCCTTCTTCTCTGCTGTCTATCATCGTTGGTGGGCTGCACTGGAAAGGGTCTTGTGCTTGGTCAAGCCAGCTTGTCTTCTGTCATTGAGGTAAGACCTGAGGGGCCAGAAATTTAAATGCCTTCTGCCAACAGCATTCCTAGCAGGTGGGACAACAAACATTCCTC
The DNA here is from genome assembly GCA_963574655.1 of Perodicticus potto. Lineage (NCBI taxonomy): Eukaryota > Metazoa > Chordata > Mammalia > Primates > Lorisidae > Perodicticus > Perodicticus potto. Next base: position 9,822 of record CAUYRH010149486.1, read on the forward strand.
GAAGGGGTACTGGAAGCTCTTTTTGTTCATAGTTCTGTGCGAATCAATAGTAATGATATTCCTGTGTTCATAAATTGCCATGATGATAAATAAAATAACACCTTTGGGAACAGTTTGAAAAACACAAATCAGTAGTGTTAGGGACACAGACATTTTGTGTGACTAAATTTTAAAGCAATTAAAGCCTAAGAAGAGGCAATTTTCATTTTAGAAACATTTTCACATACACTAAAGAAAAGAATCCCTGTTCAATAAATGGTGCTGGGAAAACTGGATATCCACAAGTAAAAGACTCAAACAGGATTTTTACCTCTCACCATGCACAAAAACTAACTCACGATGGGTAAAAGACTAATACCTGAGGCAGGAAACTAAAAATTCTAGAAGAAAATGTTGCTCAAATGCTTGTAGATGAAGGCCTAGGTAAAGAACTCTTGAATTATACCTCCAAAGCAATCACAGCAACAATAAAAATAAATAAATGGGACCTGATTGAATTAAAAAGCTTCTGCACAGCCAAGGACACATTCAAAAGAGCAAACAGACAACCCACAGAATGGAAGAAAATATTCCCATGCTATATCCTCTGATAAAGGACTGATAACCCAAATCTACAAAAAGCTCAAGCAAATCAACATGAAACAACCAACAACCCCATATAAAAGTGGGAGAAGACAGGAGCAGAAACTTTTCAAAAGAAGACATGCAAGTGGCCAACAAACTCATGAAGACACGTTCAATGTCTCTAATCATTAGGGAAGTGCAATTCAAAAACCACAATAAGATATCATTTAACTCCAGTGAGAATAGCTTGTATTAAAAAATCCAAAACACAGGCGGTGCCTGTGGCTCAAAGGAGTAGGGCGCTGGCTCCATATGCCAGAGGTGGTGGGTTCAAACCCAGCCCTGGCCAAAAACTGAAAAAAAAAAAAAAATCCAAAACACAGAAGCTGGAATGGATCTAGAGAGCAAAGAACTCTTATACACTGTTGGTGGGACTGCAAATTAGTACAACCTCTGTGGAAAATTGCATGGACATACCACAAAGACCTTAAAGTAGACCTACCATTTGATCCAGCAGTGCAGCGGCTGGGTGTTTACTCAAAGAAAAAAGTCAATTTATAAAAAGGAGACCTGCACTCAAATGTTTATAGCAGCACAATTCACAATAGCAAGGATGTGGAAACAACCTAAATCCCCACAACTACACAAATGGATGAATAAAATGTGGCTTGTGCATGTTATGGAGTGTGACTCAACCATAAAAAATGTTAATCTAGTATCTTTCTGGACAACTGGAAGGAACTAAAACCATTCTTCTAAGTAAAACATCACAAGAATAGAGAAATAAATACACATACTCAGTACCACATTGAAACTTAGCAATCGCCACTTAGGTGCACATAAGGAAGAAAATCTCAATGAAAATCAAGCCGGTGGAGCAAGGAGTGGGGAGTCACACCTGTTGGGTACAGTGCACACTATCTGGGTGAAGGGCACCCTTATATGTGTAACCTTGACTCAATATGTACAAAAACAAATTAAGTAAATAAAACATGTTCCCCCTAATATTCTGAAATAAAAAAAGAAAACAAACAAACAAAAAACTATACAAAAGTAAAATTGGTGGCGCCCGTAACTCAGTGGGTAGGCTCTGGCCGCATACACAGAGGCTGATGGGTTCTAACCCGCCCTGGACCTGCTAAACAACAATGACAACTGCAATAACAACAACAAAATAGCCGGGCATTGTGGCAGGCGCCTGTAGTCCCAGATACTTGGGAGGCTGAGGCAGGAGAATCACTTAAGCCCAAGATTTTGAGGTTGCTGTTAGCTGTGATGCCACGGCACTCTACCCATGGCAACAGCTTAAGACTGTCTCAAAAAGAAAAGAAAAAGTAAAATTTAAAAATTAGAACTTTCTAATAATTTGAACACAATTGTATACATCATTTAATTTTAATTTTATTATATATTATATATTTTCTTTTATATAATTTTATAACTTTTGATTTTTGAAAGCTGCATCCCCTTCATCATTCAGGACTCTTTTGATCACTTGAGGAATCTTTTAGAATTCTTTTCAACTTCTTAGGGTCAACTTCTAACAATGCAGCCCTGGACACAGAAGGAAGCAAAGCTCAGTGACTGAGTCTCCTGTGAGGGTCAAGCAGGAATTGGTTTCTTGACTGCAGTCAATGTTGTGCATTTTGTCTCCTGTAACTGAACTGTTACCTGGGTTGTCAAGAATAGGTCTTATTCTGATCTGTGGACTGGTGCACATCTTGCATTGAAAAAATGAATGTTTGAGCAGGCCCTGCTGGCTTGCTGAACGTGTGTCTCTGGCTCGACACCATCCATGAGTAAACTGGTGCCAGCATGGTCTCTGGAGGTTGTCTGAGTTGTCCTTTGGGTCTAGTAATCTAGTCAAACTCAAGTAAAAATCAAAGTCTCAGTGGATTTTTTATGACCTTTACCCAGTATTAGTTACTGGTTATATCAACTGTTCATCAGCTAATGCTTAATATTTAAATGTGTAATATGACTGGTAATTTCATACTATAGGTGTAAAGTAGAGTAAAATAGAATTGTTATACTTAGTGTCATCTAAATTGTTCCTTCCTATATTTAATATATTTGAAATGTCACTTTTCAATAATAAAACATTACATATATTTGAGATTGAATCTTATTTTTCTACTCTGTTCCGTGGTTGCACACCAATTCCCAAGTAAATATTAGATAATTTAAATTACAGTGTGTTTGTAATAAAATAAATACATATTACATAACTATATATAGAAACATATATATTATAATATATTTTAATATCTAATAGGAAAAATATTTCCTTTACTCACTTTTTTAATAAGATTAAAAAAATTCTTATACTTTCCTACTTTGACAAGTTTAATGTCACTTTGTCAAGCTAAAAAGAAATATGGTTGATGTTTTTCTCATTGAAATCTCATGTAACTTTAAATGAATTTATTAAGAATTTATTAATAAATTGATGTTGTGATTTGTGTGTAGATGTTTGTATGTGAGAATTCATGTACATACTGCATCATCAGAGCCTGAATTCAATGTAATTTTATTTAAAATATATAAAGAAGGTTTGGTATGTTGATGTAAGATGTCAGACTGAGCACAGGTGCAACACAGCTGACCTTAATGTCATGGAAGTAGGAGTGGTTTTCATTTTTTGATAATAATAGGAAAACATGAGAACCCATTATAGTGGAGTATACACTGAGAAATTCTTCCAAAATTGAAATCAAATGGGGATTAGATATATTTAAAATAAAAAAGAATACTCTGTCAAAAGGATTGGAGGGTTGAACCAAGGTACTTGAGAGTTATAACAATATATTAATCTTTCAAATTCACTGCCCACTTATTTCATCACTTCAATAATAGAAGTCTTAACTCTATGGGTTTTGTCTAAGTTCTGTCTCCTATTCATTCAAAATGAGTAATACTTAATTTAAATCCATAAATGCAGTAATGTACAGTTATGATCTAATAAAATTTAAAAAAAAGAAAAGATTAAAAAAAGAAAAATCTACATTTCATTCATCTTGCATATAGTGCAGTGAATTGTACTTGTCAACATCTTATAATGTTTATGCACTTTCACATCTGTGGTTACACTGAATTTTTATTCTAATTTTTACTTTTGTTTTCTAGCCTTTTTTGCTTGAATAGATTTTTCTGAAATTTATCCACTATCTTTGGGGGGTTTAAAGAAAAGATATCTTTAATAATGTTTATATTTTCTACATTTTTCTGCTTTTCTTCTTTCTGTCTCTATATTAATTAATTCCTTCTTCTTGATTTCTTTTCCAGTGATACATTATTAAGTTAAAATTATTATGATTTTTTTATAATGATGATGACAACCATTATTAATTGAGAAGTTAGTCTCTGTAATGCTAAAGAACTTTAAAAATATATTATGTTTACTTTTGTTGTTTCTTGTTTAATAATAAAGTAGTCGAATGGAATTTTGAAAATTTCTATAAATTTGTCATGTCTTCTAAGTTTTGAAAATGTAATGTTCTCCTTATTTACCCTTATTCTTCTAGTAGTCTGTAAATGAAATTCTTATGTCCTTTTCAATTAAATCTATTTTAAATAGAGAATATGCTTTTGTTCCAAAATTATTATATAAAATTTGATCTGAGGTAACCTGAATCTGTCAGAGTCCCGTCATTCAGTGGGTTATGCTGGATATTTAAATAGGACACGTGGGCGAATATCCTTTGTACTAGAGTGAAGATGTCATGCTCTGCGCCTTCTATTGCATTTTCTGCAGTTGTACAGTAAGAAGGTGTGGGATAAGTCTCCGTTTCTCATTTTGGATCCATGCAGCATGAAGTAAGTGGGCCAATTCCTTTTTGCTCCTATGTGACACTTCCCTTCCTGTTTTTCTTATCCCACATGAATTCTGGGCCTACGTAAGTACCCTGGCTGTGACCCGGCAGCCTGACCAGCTTGTATTGGTATTGAGACCAAATGAGATAGATCTTTCCAATCCCTTTGGTACTCATGGGTAGGTTTTGGGTCGTTCTTTCCCCTCACTTCAAGGGTAGAATACGGCCTTTCTATTTTGGTATTTTTACTAATTTCTGCCATAGCGTTTGACCCCTTCTTTTAAGGTCAAAAAGACAATGTGGGAAATATTAGGATTACAGGGAGTAGCATTACTAAGAGTGTCTGTTGAGTTTCAGGCAAACATGTTGGAACCCTCAAACTGAAACACTAGTGAATGAGATCTCGCTTTGGGATGCTGAAGAAAGACGGACATATATGGAAGTGAGAACTCTCCTTAGACATCTGGTATTTTAAAGATAGCTTTGCTTTCCCTGGGTGGATTGTCATATGAGGGGAGTATGTTTTTATTTGCTGGAAACCCAAAATGTCAAGATAAAATAGGAAAAGCTTCAGCATATAGGTTTTATGGGCATTGTTAAGTGGAATAGATTTCTGTAGCTTATAGCATATTATATGCTTAATTTTCTATCACCTTCTTTTTAAAAAATCACTTGGAATATAGGATATTTATACAGCAAAAGTAGATTCTATTACAGTAGAAAAAAATTTTAGAAAATATTTTTTCTCCTTCTATTAGAACTATGAAGTTAGTAGTATCCGTAAGACAAAAATGAAAGAATTTAAAGACATAAATAAATGAAAATATACCATGTTCACGGAATGGGAGATTTATTTTTATTAAAGTATCTATATAACCCATAATAATCTACTATTTATCAAAATTCCAGTAGCATTTTTTTATAGAAATAGAAAAGCTTATTTTTAAAATTTGTTTATAAGCACAAAAGATCCTGAATAACCAAAACAATCTTGAGAAAATAGTATAAGGCTGAAAGTATTATGCCTCTCAATTTTAAATTACATCACAAAGGTAGAGTAATCAAGAATATGTTACCTGGGCCAGATGTGTTGACTCATGCCTGTAATCCTAGCACTCTGGGAGGCCAGGGCAGGTGGATTGCCTGAGCTCACAGGTTTGAGACCAGCCTGAGTTAGAGTGAAGCCCCATCTTTAAAAATACCTGGGTGTTATGGTGGTCACCTGTAGACCTGGCTACAGGGAGGCTGATGCAGGGGAATCACTTAAGCCTAGGAGTTTGTCATTGCTGTGAGCTGTGATGCTACAGCACTCTGCCAAGGATGACAAAGTGGGAATGTGTTATTTGTATAAAAAGG
>CAUYRH010149490.1:0-21300 GCA_963574655.1 Perodicticus potto
AACAATGACAGCTGCAACCAAAAAATGGCTGGGTGTTCTGGTGGGCACCTGTAGTCCCAGCTACTTGGGAGGCGGAGGCAAGAAACTCGCTTGAGCCCAGGAATTGGAGGTTGCTGTGAGCTGTGATGCCACAGCACTCTATCCAGGGTGACAGCTTGAGGCTCTGTCTCAAAAAAAAAAAAAAACGTAATGAGAATCAATGAAGGAAGTAGGACACAGACATAAGAATGAGGATGGGCATGATGAGAACAAAAAGTGCAGATAATTATCTCATTGAAGTCGCTTGTTTCTTCTCCGCCCCCAACTCCTTTTACAAAGGAAGTATTTTTTGGTTTTTACCTAGAAGGGAATTATTTTAAAATGTATAAAAAGATCTAATTGTATATGTAAATATAATTATATTTGTAAACATGTGTAAATATAAAAAGCTTAGAAAAGATAGTTGCCAAAAAAGAAAAGATGTCCTTCCTAATTCAGATTTGTGAATGTGCGGGGTTCTAAATAGTCTCCATCTAGTTATCTCTTCCAATAGAAAGCAGCACATTCTGTGAAATAAACAAGAGGAGGGGGCACAAGTTGCCAAACAGAACGGATGAATAGCCTGAAGAAATTCTTGTAAAAAAGAGTTTCATGAACAAGACTTTCTAAATTTTTAGCTCATTCTCCTCTTCTTATTCTGCTCTCGTTGTTTTTATTGGATTTCTTAATATCCATGTAGTGTATTTTAGCTTTAGTTTCCCTCTGCTGTAATCTTCTGCCATTGTCTATATGCAAACACCTGAGAAAGCCTCCAGTACAAAGAGAGAGAAATTGGTTTCATTACTTCTTTCTTGGCCATCCTGTAAATCACCAGTGTAGGTAATTGCAATAATTTCCAGCTTAGCATGCACCTTCTTCCCACGTAATAGGATTAAAACACAACCTGTCATGCTGCCCTGTTAAGGTTCATAGACTGAATTTATTTCTTCACTATCTGCATTTGATTAAACACTATTTCCATTTCAGATCTAACTACATCTGTTTTCCTTTGCTATCTCACAAGGGATTTTGTAACACATCTCTTTTCTATTGTATGAAAAGTGCAGGGTTATTTCTGGAATGTAGTATGCTGTAGAACTCAACATATTTTCATGTGTTATATATTTGCAACATTTTAAAACATTGGATATCTCCTTTGTTTTTTATGATAAAAACAGAATGATTTTCAGAAAAAAATAAATGGGAAAGGATTTATTTAGTCTCTTTAAACAACTTAGAAAGTTCTTAAATTGTAGCACTAAATCCTCTTTGCCTGCTGCTCAGCATCGATCAACTTGAAAAATATCATGATTCATAGAAAGGAATTTTCAGATTGATTCTTGAATGAATATTAGGTGAATTTAGTATAATTATCTTACATTTCAAAAACACTGGAACCAAACCATAGACAAGGAAGATATGGTTGTTTTTTGTGAGCTTTTTTTGGTGAGGGGAGGGAGGAGTGAGAAGGAAACGTGGTTCCACTCTTACAAGGTCTAGAAAGTTAATATTTGACCCAAAATAAAGGGAATGTTAGAAGAGAAAAAAGCAGCCAGGGCACGGTGGCTTATGTCTGGAATCCTAGCACCCTGGGAGGCCAAGGTAGGAGGATTACTTGATATCAGGAATTCAAGACCAACCTGAGCACAAGCAAGACTCTGTCTCTACTTGAAAAAGAAAAGAAAAGAAAAAAGAAAAGGGGAGCAAATGAGGCATCAGTTATATAGATGTCCCTGGGTAGGTGGAAGACATCTGATTTGTCTTGTCTCCAGTTCTGTTACCTATAAAGATAAACTTCTAATTCATTGTCAGGACGGAATCCAGCAGGCTTTAGTTGCAGGTGTCAGACATAATTAACTATTTGCATGTCCTTTTTTATGGGACGTGAACAAAGATCTGTGGGGCCAGTTCCTCACAGATACCTGAAGATTTTAACTTCTCATTTGCATAAGGAGTGGGGGCGTGGCCCTGAGACTTTTGATTTCCTTTTTATAATACTTAAAAAATGACTTGTTTTCACTATTTCAGAATCATACTCACAGGAATCAAAATTAAGAAAAACATTCAAATATACTAGATTCTCTTTTAAGAATCAGGAATATGTCCCAGTTGGCAATGCTGTTAGTGTGGGTGCCATTGTTTCTAAAAGGAAAATAATGGCTAAGTTGGGAAAGGAGGGCTGCCCACCTCAGGCAGCATAACAGGGTAATGAACTCAATCCCATTTTCCTTTCTCATATTTCTCTTGACTTTTTGCACCTTCATAAAAATGTGTTTCAAATATGGTGTAGGATCAAAAGAATATCTTTTGTATTGACTATACCTTATTATAAAACAAGGGCTCAAGTCCGTATTTTGAAATGCCTTCCTTCAAATAGCACTCCCTCCTCTAAATAGCTCAGGTAGTGTACACCATGACACAGGCAAAATTCCCACATCTCATTTCACCCTACTCTGTTCTAATGTGCCCATATCCTATGAGCACTTGATATAAGGCTACAGCAATGTCAGTTGTCTGGAAAGAGAAAAGTGCATGACAATCCTTAGATCTTTTCATTACATAGGAAGATAGTAAATTTTGCAACAGTTTCCATTTCTCTTAGCCACAAAAATTCACCAAAAACTAAAAAAATTGTAAGGGAAGGCATGGATGATGCTTTATCTCGTTCACCAGAAAATTAGCCAGGGCCTTCTTCATGAATTATTGAAGAAGGCCAGTTCTTTCTCTACCTCATGTGAATCTGATGGAGAATGCGTCTCCAATTTTCATGGCTCTCTCTGAGTTCTGAGGTCTTACCTATCTCGGGCTTCCCTTCCAGTGGCCTGTTACATGAGTGGCAGCTGGCCTAAGCACTGTTTCAGCTGAGAACTTGGTATTTTCTCTTAAGTAACAGTCTCCTGGGTTTTCCCATTTTTTCCTATGTGGCAAAACATTCATTCACTAATATATTCTTTTGTTAAAATTTATTTAGCATCTATTCCATGCCAAACAATGTTCTAAACATTCTGCTGCTTTTGTGGAGGTTTACATATAGGGGAATGTCTAAAATTGTTGCCGAAATATTCTCTGCACTGGTTCTTTTTTCTTGGGGTGTAAAGAATGAAACTATGGATGACTGGATAGAGTTTATTGTCAGAGAGAAAACCAGAAGGGAAAGAAGGGCAACAGAACCTTCAGCAGTGGGGGTGGGGTGGGGTGGACCCAAGTGGGAAGCCCCCCACAGAGTGCTTTTTGTCTAGAGGTTCATATCGTGCCTTCCAGCCAGGGGTCTTAGAACGTATGTGCCACTTGGCCAGGAGCACAGACAGAAAACATTCTGCAGTGTTGATTGGCAGATCAATGTGTTCTTTACAGTCCCTGTACCAAGTGAGCCAGCAGGGTGCATGTTTTTCATTCCAAGAGCAGCTACCCTGATGAGATACTAATCAGCTTGCTACTGTCTGGTCTTGTTTGAGTGCAGAGAATGCATTCTGAAAAGGCCTGTTTTGCCAGACGTAGAAAATGAGGGGGTCTCTGTCCAACCCTGAATGGGGAAAACTTGTATCAAAACTTCTCCTTTTTTTTTAGAGACAGTCTCACTTTATCACCCTCAGAGTGCCATGGCCTCACTGCTCACAGCAACCTCCAGCTCTTGGGCTTAGGCAATTCTGCCCCAGCCTTGCAAGTAGCTGGGACCACAGGTGCCTGCCACAACACCCGCCTATTTTTTTGTTGCAATTTGGCCCGGTCTGGGTTTCAATGAAGGGACACAGTGCCCTGCACCCTTGTAAGGTGAATCAATCTCATTTGTGCTCCTTGAGGTATGAGACCCTGAGAAGGAACATTTCTAGTACTTGGGCTAGATGTGAGTTTGGGGGGATATTTTACCCCAGCTGCAGAAGCAGCCTTGCTGAAAAACTCAGGCAGTTATGCCCTAAAGGAAAGAATGTGCCAGAGGGCCCCACCAAGTTGCAGCTGGAGATTAATCACCTGCCTGAGGCAGTGGGCCATTGCAGTTTGTTCCCTACTTCAATTTACACAATAACTTTCAGTTAATCATATAGGGAAGTAGGCAAACAGAACAGACAACCCAGTGCCTTTGTGGTTTATCTCCATTGTTGTTTATCTCCAAACAGGATATTCTTAGTTTAAAAAGGTGTGTACATACTTTGCTGTATTAATGCAAACAAGGAATGTTTATGGCAGATTTTGTTACCTTTTGTGTTCTTTATTCTTGGATATTGTTATCTGATGATTTGTGGTATATAAGAATCTTAGTAAAGATGGATAGTTGCTGAATGCCCGAGCCAACTTCAGTGTTCCCTTTTCAAATCAATCATTTTGTCTGCGGTGCTTCCTCTGTGTCATCAACTAAGTAGGTTAGGGAACAGCAACATTTGAACCCACCATCCTCAGTATATGGGGCTGGTGCCCTACTCCTTGAGCCAAAGGTGCAGCCCCAGAACTTCACAGTTTTAAAAACTGAAAGTCCTGTGTCCTGGGCACCTCCTTAGACTTGGGCAAATCAGGATGCTTGGTTATCCTAGAGAGAATTTATCAACAGCACTTTTTTATTTTTTAGAAGACAGTCATAAAAACCTGGTAGAGAAACTCAGGAAGTCTTTTTCAGTAATAGTTCAAGTTGATGGTTACAGGGAAATCTTACAGATGCTGCTACATGTGTCCTGGATTCCTTAGTGGGTGAACTTTGTTGGACGATAAGGAAAACTGGCTTCCTTTAAATTCTAACTTTCTACCTGATATTCAGGGAGAGATTGAGATAAAATTTAAAATAAAGAATGTTTCTTTTCTGTCCTTCCTCTTCCCTATATTTTATCTCCTTCAGCACAGAATGTTTCCAGACCTCCTGCTTTCTCGAGGTATGTGTCAACTGTCAAGAAAGTAAGAGGAGCCTCAGGGATCAGACACAAAGATGAAATGGAGAGTGGTAACTGTGAAGCAACTTTGGGGCTACACTGACAGATATTTTGAGCCTCAGCAACAAAGGAGCTTAAGGTGTAATGGCCACGTAGGAACAGGAAAAATAGGCCTTGGTTTCTAGCAAGGTGGAGATTTGGAACTGATATGCCTAGAAAGTTTCTCAGCCTCAAAGTGTTACAGCTTCAGTGAAAGGTAGATCAGAAAATCCATCCATCAGCAATAGTTGATAAAAGAAAAGCTTACCTGCTCAGGCAGGGAAATAGGAAATAAAAAAATGCACAATACCTCTCCTAAGATTCAAAATTATAAACCTGTTCTTACTTAACCGTGCATTTGTATTGCCTGTGGGCTCTGGGAATTCTTAAGCAGTTCAATTAATAGAAGAACCTTGCTACTTTTCTGACTTCGCCTTTCCTGGTCTCACCCTCACTTACTAAAACTACTTCATCAATACTGTTTTCTTTCCTATCCTTTGAACATATCAGCCATATGTTTCTTTTTTTAAATTTCAAAATATTAAAGGAGTACAAGTGTTCTGTTATGTGAATGAATTGTATAATGTTGAAGTCAGAGCTTTTTAGTGTGCCCATCACCAGAATGGTTTTTATTTTTTTTAATTTAATTTAATTTTTATTTATTTTTATTTTGTTTCTGGTTAATTTGAGGATACAAAGAATTTGGTTGTAATGTTTGTGTTTGTTAGGTGGAGTCTCTTTTATAATTGTGTCCCACCCCATCCCAGAAGATGTGCCATACACCCTAATGTTGTGTCCTTTAAGTGGGGGACACACCCCCCTCCTGGCTCCCTCATTTCCCTGTTCCCCACCTTGAATTGGGTTTTTCTTTTATGCGGGCATTTATTAGATCATCTACTGGCTTCTTATTAGTATTGAGTGCATTGGATTCTTGCTTCTCCATTCTTGTGATGCTTTACTAGGAAGAATATGTTCCAACTCCATCCAGGTCAATACAAAAGATGTAAAGTCTTCACCTTTTTAATGGCTGAATAGTGTTCCATTCCTTGTTAATCCATTCCTGGGTTGATGGGCATTTAGGTTGTTTCCACATTTGGAGGACTGTAAATTGAGCTGCAATAAACAATCTAATGTAAATGCCCTTAAGATAAAATGATTTTTTTATTCTGGGTAGACGCCTAGTAGTGGGATTGTGGGATCAAATGGGAAGTCTAATTTGAGGTCTTTGAGGATTCTCCATACTTCCATCCAAAAAGGTTGTATTAGTTTGCAACTATTCCCAACCCAAATAGTTTTTATTGTGCTCAATAGCTGTGTTTTCACTCCCACCTAGATTCCTGATTTTGATGAACTTCACATCTCTTTGTGCCTATGTGTGCCAATCAATTAGCTCCCAATTATTAGAGAGTACAGGTAGTGCTTGTTTCTCCATTCCTGAGACTTTCACTCAGGATAATGGTCTCCAGTTCTGTCCAAGTTACTCCAAAAGACATTATTTCATTCTTTTTTTATGGTTGAGTACTACCATGGTGTATATATACCACTTTTCTTTTTTTTTTTTTTGTAGAGACAGAGTCTCACTTTATCGCCCTCAGTAGAGTGCCATGACATCACACAGCTCCCAGCAACCTCCAACTCCTGGGCTTAGGCGATTCTCTTGCCTTAGCCTCCCGAGTAGCTGGGACTACAGGCACCTGCCACAACACCCGGCTATTTTTCTGTTTTTGCAGTTCAGCCGAGGGTTTGAACCTGCCACCTTTGGTATATGGGGCCGGCACCCTACTCAATGAGTCACAGGCGCCACCCCATACCACTTTTTTTAATCCACTCATGGATTAATGGGTATTTAGGGTGATTCCACCTCTAGGCAGAGCTGCAGGTCCAGGGTAAGCATGGGAGTTTTAGGGGTAGACCTGCAGCCTGCACAGCAGTGCTGGAGCCATTGGCCATGTGGCTAAAGTGAAGCCTCAGTAAAATTGCCTTTGGGTCTAAGAGTAGCTTTGGGCCTTAGAGGCTGAACCTGGCTCCTGCAAAAGGCTAGAGTCTTCAGGGTGGAGCCACAGGCCAGGGACTGTAATGGAGCCTTGGGGGCAGAGTCTCAAGGTCCAGGGGCAGCATAGAAGCCACAAGCTGTGCTGAATCCTCAAGGGCAAGGCCTGGGGGCCCCAGGAGAGTGTTAGAGCTTCAGTGCCAGAGCAGTGGGCCTGGACACAGTAGGAGCCTGGAAGTGTAACTCAGGTTTGGAGGCAGGGCAGGAACTGGGAGAGTGGGATGGGGTGAGACAACCTCACAGGAACTATGGGGGTATAGCCAGATGGAGGTATAGGCAGGTGGGTGGTGACAGAATGGGGGTCATGGGCATTCTCCTATTCAGGTCCTGCAGAGGCAGTTGCCAGGCTTCTCAGGCAGTGTCTGTGGCATTGCTGGTACCCATTCTCCTCGAATCCCCTGTTGGAGAGGAGAGATGCTCAGCTCCTAATCCCAAGGCTCCACAGGGAAAGTGTGATCTCTAACTGCTCTTTCTTGAGTCCAGCAGGGCCATGCAGAGGTGGCTGCAGCCAAACCAAGCCTATGCAGACCTGACACTGAGAACTCGGAACGTCTTCAGTTATAGTAACCCAGGAATGGAGGACACCAGGTCCCTGCTGCTCTGGCTTACTGGTGCAATGTCACTGCACAAACTCCACGTGGCTCTTGGAGCAAACCAGAAGTCTATGATGGCATTGGGGCTTCCCCACAGCCTGATGCTCAGAGCCTGCTGGGGGAGTGTGGATCCCTAGGGCTCTCCTCCTGCCTTTTCCTTGTATAGATGCCTCCCCCAGGTCCCTTTCAATTTTGCAGAATGAATCTCCCCACCACCTTCTCCTTCACTCTGAATGTCCCCTATGACTTCTATGGTGTTTTATAATGCTCCTTCCAAGAACAGCCATCTTTAGAGGGACATCCACCTGTAACCTTCAATCCTCTTCCTCAAGAGCAACATGGCCTGCATGGGCTGCTTCTAGTCTGCCATCTTGTCCGGTGCTTATATTTATTTTTCATCCACTTTAATGTCTTTATACTGCTTTTTCTATTTTGAATGTTCTTTCTTTTTTTGTATAAGTGGGTACTGCAAGTTTCCTTATTCAATAAAACCTTTACTAAAGTGTCAACCTCTCAGTGAAGTCTTCTCTGACACCTCAATTTAAAATTGCAACCCAGCCATCCCTCTCAATCTTCGTAATCCTCATTCATTTTTGCCAAGACTTACCACCTTCTAAATAAAAGGAATAGCTCCAAGAGGAGCTTATACTTTAGAAATTTTTGTCTTTGTTAATATGTTTCAATTAATAGGAAAAGTGCTTTGTAAATAGTAGGTTCTCATTTTAGACAATGGAATGAAAGAATTAGTGATAAAGAAATCCACCAGCACCAAATATAAGCCCTCTCTGAGGGATAAAATCTCATTTGACTACTTAGGATTGACATAAATAAAGCCCCTTTGAAGACCAACTCAAAATGAAAAAAATAGATATAAAGTAAGTTATCAACTGACAGCCAACTTGGCATGGACCAAACGTAGAAACCCCTCGGTACTTCAGATGACAGAATCACTGAATTCAGATATCAAACAAGCAGGGTTATTGATTGAAGATATAAAATAAAGTCTTAAAATTTATTTATTTATTTAATTAAATAATTATTCTGTCTCCCAGGTTAGAGTGCCATTGGCATCATCATAGCTCACCATCATCAGGCTCACCAGCAACCTCAAACTCTTGGGCCTAAGTGATCAAACTTCCCCATTGCTAGGACTACAGGCATCCATCACCAGGCCCAGCAACTTTTTCTATTTTTAGTAGGGACAGTGTCTTGCTCTTGCTCAGGCTGGTCTCAAATTCCTGACCTCTGCCTTGGCCTCCCAAGAGTGCTAGGAGTATAGGCATGAGCCACAGTGCATCACCAAGGTCTTAAAATTTAATAAATAGAACCAGACTTAGGTGAAAAAAAGAACCGATATACGGTGTTTAAAAACAACTAAGTGGAGATACGAAGAAATGGATGAGAAAAATACCTAAATAGCATATTGGAGACACAAAGAGAAAAATATGCCTAAGGTTTACCCAGAAATGGTTATAAAAAGAAGAATCCTCGTATGTGAATAAAGATAATTTCAGAAAGGTGAACTTCAGAGCATAGAAAATTAGGAAGAAGTACTTTTTGTACAAATAACTATCCATTTTTTTCAGTATTGATGAAATCCCAGATTCATGAAGCACAAAGTGTGTCAAGCAGAATTAATAAAACTAAATATATCCAGACCTGTTGACTGATACTGAATTATACCACTAACATAAAAAAAGATTTTTTTTTAAAAAAAGAACAATAAATGGATACAGTATTATTCTCTCTCAGTAGCAGTAATAGTAGCCAAAGGATCATGGAATATCTTCAAAGTATTAAGAGAAAATAATTGTCCTCCTGGTTTAAAAGCAGAAAAAATATATCAAAAAAGTGAATGGAAATAAATGCATTTTAAAATCAACATAAACTAGTTCAGCATGGTGGCATGTGCCTGTAATCACAGCTACTTGGGCAGCTCAAGTGGGAAGACTGTTTGAGTTAAGGAGTTTGAGACCAAATTCCACAATGCAGTGACACCCCATATCAAAAATAAATAAACAAAAATCACAAAATCTGAGAGACAATGCCACTAACAATTATTTCTGAGTAAACCTCCAAAAGCTACTATTAGAGAAAAAGGAAATTGAATCTGTAAGTAAGACGTGAGCTAAGAAACTGTATTTTGAAAAATTAAAAAACAATTATAGGAAATAATTATTATAAGGCTAATGTTGAGGTCATACAAACAGGCAAAACTATAATTTGGGTATTAAATTCTGGAGAACCTATAATAATCTCAATAGACTTAGAAAAATATTTGTTGAGAGATTTTACTATTCATGACAAAAGTTCTCAGCAAACTAGGATGAAAAAAGATTTTGTTAATCTGATAGTATTATGTTTTGATATCTACATTAATACTGAAGATATGCACACCTTATCTGGAGGACAGAATATTTTTATTTACTTACAACAAATACAATATACTAGATCCTGTTAATTTTTATCTCTGGGGTGAGGTGATGAGAGTGTAATGATAAATCACAGGGTATACCATAGGCAATTTCTGAAAGTTCATATTCAAAATATGAATATGAGTATTCATATAGAAGAGCGAAAGTCATCTCTCTTATCCTTCTGAAGGAAAGGGAGAAAAACCTTTGCTCCTTGGGAATGGTCTCCAGTTCGTACATTCGTCCTTTTAAAGGTAAAAAAATCCTTTTAGAGAGAAGAGAAAACCAGTGCCTTCAACTTTACCACAAAAGGAATGTCTCTTTGGTTCCAGATCTCTCCTCCACTAGAAATGCAAACATGTACTTCCAGGAGACTAAATCTGCCTGGATAGTCTATCCTTATGGAATCAAACATAAATTAAGTTCCAAAGCTTCTTCTTTTAGTCCAGGTCTTAAGTTTCCACAGAATTTGTTCAAAAAGCCCTAACTGTGCAAACATATAAAATGTTTCTTTGCAGTCCCATATGCATATTTATCATCAAAAACTGAGAAACAAGCTTTGCATTTAATGGTGAAACTTAAAAGCATTCTGTGTGATGTTGGGAAAAAGAAAAGGATGTCTGCTATCACCACTTTTATTCAACATTGTACTAGTGAGTGCAGTAAGAAAAAGAAATAAAGCAATTTGAGATAAGAAAGAATGAAATTAAATTATTATTCACAAATGACAAGATTGTCTACACAAAATTTAAGAGACTCTCTAAAGCAACATTTCTCAACTTGTGGGTCACAACCCCTTTGTAACAATGAAAATACATTGCAGCATTAGGAAGGTTAAAAACCCACTGCTCTAAAGACTTGTTAGAATTGTAACAGTTTATCAAGAAAAATGGGTAAAACTTTACTAAATTCTTATATATCATGTATGTACAATTATATAATGTAATTTTATAAAGATATAATGGCAATATCAAAACAAAGGTAGAGGGCAGACAAAAATAAATCTAATAAAACTTATTGAAGACATTTATGTAAAAAGGTAGAACACTCTTTGAAAAGATTTCTTTTTTTTTTTTTGTAGAGACAAGAGTCTTACTTTGTTGCCCTTGTTAGAGTGCCATGGCATCACACAGCTCACAGCAACCTCCAGCTCTTGGGCTTAGCTGATTCTCTTGCCTCAGCCTCCCGAGTAGCTGGAACTACAGGCACCCACCACAATGTCCGGCTATTTTTTTGTTGTTGTTGCAGTTTGGCCAGGGCCAGGTTTGATCCCACCACCCTCGGCATATGGGGCTGGCACCTTACCAACTGAGCCACAGGTGCCGCCCAGAAGATTTTTTTAAAGACCCAGATAAACAGAAAGATAAAATTAGTTATGAATTTGAAGACATAGTAACATAAAGATATTAGTCCTCTGCAAATTCTTCTACATGTTCAATATAATTCAAATCAAAATATCATCAAAGGTTTATTTGAAATTATAAATGGTTTCTGAGATTCACATGGAAAAGCAAATAAAAAAAATAAAGACAATTTTAAAGAAGTAGATGTTTGAAATTCACTCCATTGGATTTCAATAATTAATAAAAGGCGGTTATGATGGCTCATTCCTGTAAGTCTGACACTTTAGGAGGCCAAGGATGGAGGATCACCTATGCCTAAGAGTTTGAGATCAGCCTGGGCAAGACAGTAAGACACTGTCTCTGCAAAAAATGAAACAAAATAGCTGGGCATAGTAATGTGTGCCTGTTGTCACAGCTACTTGGGGGTCTGAGTAGGAGAATAGCTTGATTTCAGGATTTCCAGGCTACAGTAAGCTACAAACATTACCATTGCACCCCATCCTGGGTGACAGAGTGAGACTTTTTTTTCTTGAAGAGCTAATATAGATATATGATAAAAATATGTGTCACTGATGCAAGGATATCTTAATGTGTATATAAGCTAGAAGTAACATTATAAATCAATGTGGAAATGATTACCTATTTTATAAATGTTGCTAAAATGATTGGTTTTATAGATGTTAAAGAACTGGATCCTTATCTCACAACATAAATTAATTTAATGCCAGATATATTAAATTCCTAAATATAAAAGACAAAATGCTACAACTTTCAATAAAAAATGTGAGTTTCTTGAGAACTTTAAGGCAGGGAAGAATTATTTAATTAAGACCTATGGCTCTAGAGTAGGGCGCTGGCCCCATATACCAAAGGTGGTAGGTTCAAACCTGGCCCTGGCCAAAAACTGCAAAAAAAAAAAAAAAAAAAAGGAATTAAAAATAAATAAATAAAAATGGAATTACCTTTTTTTAAAAAAAAATTAAATCATGGTTGTGTACATAAATGCAATAATGGGGTACAATATGTTGGTTTTATATACAATTTGAAATATTTTCATCGAACTGGTTGACATAGCATTCATGGCATTTTCTTAGTTACTGTGTACAGATATTTATATTCTACATTTAGTAGGTTTCACCTGCACCCTTCTAAGATGCACCATAAATGTGGACCCATCAGTTACTCATTACTCTTCCTCTACCCATCCTCCCCTCTCCCCTCTCCTCCCTTGCCCTTTCCCCCAATTTTTGTGCTGTAATTGGGTTATAGCTTTCATATGAGAGTTATAAATTTGTTTCATAGTAGGGATGAGTACATTGGATACTTTTTCTTCCATTCTTAGGATACTTTACTAAGAAAAAAAAAAAGACCTAAAAATCACAAATTATTTGGAAACAAATTAGACAAGTTTAACTACATTAAAATGTAAAATTTATGTAAAATAAAAGACATAAACAAGTTTTTTAAAGAGCCCAATTTGTATAGAAATTATTTACAATGCCCACTACCAAGAAAAAATGAATATTCAGGATTTATTTTTAAGAAACTCTAACAAGTAATAATAAAAAGACAACCCAACAGAAATATGAGAGGCCAATATGCAGAAGCAAGAACAAAACACCAACAAACATGTTTTTAAAACTCAACCCCATGGCTGGTTTCCCAACCTGGTACATCTGTTATTCCTTGGCTCTGCCTGAATCCCTTCTCTTTCCTAAAAGCCTGGCAAGTAACACTTTCAATTATCAGGTTAAATATCAACTGCTTCACGTAGCCTCCCTGGGACTCTCTTTCCAACTTGACCTGCTTCTTTGATTCCAACAATACTCTTGCATATGAATCTTAGAATATCAGCAATAATCCTTTCTTATATTTATTTATCTATCACAGTGTTTTTCAACCATTTTAAATTCATGAAATACTTGAACCTAAAGTTATACTTTCATGGCACACTTAAATTATGTTGATAAAAGAAAGAGTTAAAAAAAAGAATATACTTATTGTGCTGTAAACATCTTTCAAAAATAATTAAGCCAGCACAGTGGCTCTGACATGTAATCCTAGCATTCTGGAAGGCTGAGGTGGGTAGAGCGCTTGAGTTCAGGAATTCAAGACTAGCCATAGAAGAAGTGAGACCCTCTTTCTAAAAATAGCAGGGTATTGTGGTAGTGACCTATAGTCCCAGCTACTTAGGAGGCTGAAGCAAGAGGATTGCTTGAGCCCAAGATTTTGAGGTTGTTGTGAGCTACAGTGCCACAGCACTCTACCCAGGGTGACAACCTAAGGCTCTGTCTCAAAAAAACAAAACAAAACAAAACAATTCAACGTCATTATTAGCCAGCACATTGTAAAATTTAAAAAGATGCAATTTAACAACTATAACATTCAGGAAAAATTAAAATTCTGGTGATAGCAAGTGTTGGAAAGGATGTAGATTAGCTGGCACTGAAAAGTAAAATGTGGGCAGTCCAGAATCAGACCGAGTTCAAATCCCGGTTCTGTCACTTACTAATTGGATGACTTTGGGCAAAGTACCTGATCTTTCTGTGCCTCCACCTTCTTATGTTTAAAAAAAGATAATTGGAATAGCACTCAAATGTGCAAAATGATTGTGGAAACAAAATGAGCTGATGGAGAATAAGTAGTGCAATGTCTGACACATGATGAGCACTTAAGGTTAGCTTGTGAGAGGGCATATTTGTACAAACACATTTCAGGGCAGTTTGTCAATATTTAACCAAATGAAAATGCTCAAACTCAAAATACAGCATTCAGGGGCGGCACCTGTGGCTCAGTGAGTAGGAAGCCAGCCCCATTTACCAAGGGTGGTAGGTTCAAAACCAGACTCGGCCAAACTGCAAAACAGAAAAATAGCTGGGCGTTGTGGCCGGTGCCTGTAGTCCCAGCTACTCGGAAGGCTGAAGCAAGAGAATCACCTAAGCCCAGGAGTTGGAGGTTGCTGTGAGCTGTGACTCCATGACACTCTACCTAGGGTGATAAAGAAACTCTGTCTCTACAAAATAAATAAATAAATAAATAAAATAAATAAAAATTTAAAAAAAATACAGCATTCAGCATCTGGAAACAAGCCCTATAAACCTTGTAATCTCATCATCTGCAGCTGACAAGAAGGCCTCTTCTTTTTGGAGTTTTTAACTTTCTAGTCTCATCACTACCCTTACGGATATTTAAAATTAGCCACTATCAACATTAAAGAATGGCCTTAAACTTGACGGACCCATGCCCATGGAGAAAACAGTCTCTTCAAACTAAAGCCAAAATGGTGCATGTCTTGCTACCTATGGCAAATTTGTGAAGAACACATTTCATTAATAAGCATTCCTGAGATTTAGTCCTGGCTCTGCTTTCTATAGAGTGGACTTGAGAAGTCATTTCACTTCTCTGAGTTTCAGCTGCCTCTTCCCTTACATGATGTGATTTCTAAAGTCATTTCCAGTTTGAACATTGGATTCTTGGAGTCAGGGGAAAACCCTTCAGATATTGCCAATGCTTTTCAGGTGAATTGAGAGCTACCCTCATGCTCAATATTAACCCCTCAAGTAACCTTTTCTAGAGGGGCCACAACATGGGCCGGAGATACAAGTTGTGAAAAATTTAAGCTTTTTCCTGTGCCTTCATTTTCCATAATGGAAAACAACCCTTAAAACTTAAGCAATAATTTGCTGCAGAAGCAGGCAAGTCTCCTTGTTCAATAAGATACTAAAAAAGTTGCATTGTGTGACAAAGAAAAGGAAATTCGAAAGACTACTCCCTGGAAGAAGATTCCATAAAGTATTAAACATCTGAAGATGATACCCGAATGCCTCCCTTCTTTTCACAACTGCGTAAGAGAGAAAATAATCATGAAGAAGCTCACGGCAGTGTTTGAATTCTAATTATATGTGAGCAGCACCGTGGTTAAAACGGCAGACTCAGAGAACCCAGAGACATAAAACACTCCAGTCTCTGGGTAAGGGTTTTTGGTTTTGTCATCTTGCCCAGGTGAAAACTTTTCCTCCACAAAAAGCTTTCAGCTTAAGGAGCTCAAGTAGGAACGCTAGAGGGAGCTGTAATAAATGGGTTAATCCAATCCTTAAGATATGTTGTTTCATTTTAAATAGGACTTTCTATTTACTAAAAGTTTAATAATTACTATAATTTTATCTATTGATAATAGCAGTGGTTTTACTTTTATCTTCCGGTAAATACCTGGAGCATTCGCTTGTATCAAATACTTGATTTTTGGAGGTGTCTAAAGTCAAGAACAAAGCCATATGGAAGGAAACATTGGTGATTTTGTATGTATATATTACACTGATTATTTTTACTATTCATTTATCATGGTTCTCTCTTTATGTTTTGCAACTCCTAAATCTAAATGAAGCTTTTCCAGGAAAGGAAAAATCTGACTCATGACTCTATGAATGTTGACGAGGCTCAAACACTTTGGCTTCCCAATCAAAACACCCAGATAGTTACGACTTTGTTATGCAAAATAATGCCATAATACTGTGTTGTGCCACACTTACTTGATCAGGAAGGACTTAATGAAATAGAAAATTAGTGAACTGTACATCACAAAAGTATTGTAATAATGTTCTACTTCTTCATCCCATCTGTAGGACCTAGGATAGAGCTGCTCAAGAACAGCTTGGTCATCATGGGACAATGGTCCTCTGGAAGGAATGGGTATCTCTTGCCTAATTTTATCAACGAGTGAGGAGGGAATCAGAAATTCACTTTCTATTATGCAACTGTGTGACAACCATAACCCTTCAGGAGTCTAATATGTAAGGATGTGTTCTGACAATTTCCCATTTCTTTTACAATGAAAATGAGGGACAGTCCTTCAAAGTAGCTCCTACCCTCAACTATTGTTCAATGGCATCAAGTCATTGAACACCAATATCTACCCAGATTAAAAAGTCAGGTACACTAAATGTAATTAAGTAATCTGATATTCTGCTATGATAATTGTGTTTCTAACATAGGTCTCCTATAAAAATTCTGTTCTTAAGGCAGTCTAGCTGTGCTTCTGCATTCTTCCCTGAATGGAGAATAGATGTAGTTTAGCATACAGAAATGAAGATTCTACTTTGTTTGAGATACTGTGCTAGTAAACAAGACATAACAATCCCTGCTTCATGGAGCACACAGACAGTGGTCATGAGCAGGAGGGTTCAGGGTAAGGGGTACAGAAGAACCGACTCCCCTCTGACCCAGAGGGACATAAGATATATTTCCCCAAAATAAAGTTTTGGGCTTCATTTGTTCCTAATAATATCCTCTAGTAAAGGTAATGTGGTCTTACTTAAAATCTTCTTTCTTGGCCGGGTGTAGTGGCTCATGCCTACAATCCTAGCACTCTGGGAAGCTGAGGCAGATGGATTATCTGAGCTCAGGATTTTGAGACCAGCCTGAGCAAGAGTGAGATCACTGTCTCTAGCATTAATGCCTAGTCAGGCATTGTGGTGGGCACCTGTAGTCCCAGCTACAGAACCTGAGGCAAGAGGATACCTTGAGCCCAAGAGTTTGAGGTTGCTGTGAGCAAGGCTGATGCCACTGCACTCTACCCAGGGTGACAGAGTGAGACTCTGCCTCAAAAACAAACAAACAAACAAATACACCAAAAAATCCAACTCCTTTCTTGGCGAAGGAGAAATAATAGTAGGTTTATTTGTAGTAGGAAAAATCTTTCCACTATCCTTAAGTCAAAATATCAAAGAACGTAAGAAATTGTATTTTTTAAAATAGAATAAACTATAACATACATATTATTTGATTGAGAATATAACACAGTAGACATGTCGAGTGGTACTAATGAGGATCTAAAGGAGTTTTCCTGAAGACAAATGATTTTTTCCCTTTTTCTTTGTATCATGAGCATCTCTGCATTCCACAGGAAAAGGTGGCAAAAACAAGAAGAAAATTGGTAGAATATGCCACTATGGGAAATACAACCGTGTCTTTTGCTCAAAGCAATTTTGGCTTCAGAGAATGTAGAGAATACTAATGACAGCTTAATGTGCTCAAACAGAATTAGATAATTTCAGCTGTTAGATTTTTCTGTCTCCTGAAATTCTCTGTAGTTCTTTTTAGATGCACAAAGCAGTTCTCTTTATTAATTATTTATCTTTAATAACATATTCTTCTTATAACAAATTCAATTTTTCCTTAGGCCAAAATATAGTCAAAATATATCTTTCTAGTATCACTTTAAAACATTATGAATGAATATATTTTATGCTTTAGTCTTTTTAATACAGGGAAATAATTTATAATTTTAAAATTCTCATTTCTTTTTCTCTGCAAGTCATTTATTTCAAATGAATTTTGTAAAACTTGTCTTTATGATTTGACAGAATAAAGATCACAAGCAAATGGTATTTGTCATTCATATAATGCAGACCAAGAAATTGAAAATTGAAAAAATCATAGCACTGTTTCTCAAAATTACAGGGAGAATGAAATTGACATAATACCTCTAGAGAAATACTTGTTCCATGCTAAATTATTTTTGTTTGCTACTGTTGATTTAAGGATTACTCAAGGAAAAAAATAGCTTTAAAATTTGATTATCTCATTTACTTTCTGAATTCACATATCAACTTATAAAACAGCCTTTTTTAACACTGATATCTTGTGAAAAGTATGATCTTATGAATTTAACAGCCATGTTTGTAGTTTAAAAGGCTTTCAATATTATTTAGAACTACACTTAAGAGATTATTTTAATAAATTCAAAAGCACACATACATAGGAGTCTGTTTAAGAAAGTAAAATTCATATCCTGGTAAAGGATCTGGAGAAATAATCATGGACAATATATTTAGGGCTTAAGTCATTGCATTCTTATACACCTGTTAGCTGCTTTATCTCAAGTCATCTTTACAAGAACCCCCAAAAGTACAAATTGCTATCATCCCCTTTATAGATGAAGAAACCCCATGTTTGGAGAAGTGGTGACCTTGACCAAACTCACACAATTGGCAAATGGCAGTGCAAGATTCTGGATCCTCCTGACTCCACATCCCCTGCTCTTATCCCTTTCTAGACTGTTCTGGAGATTTGTTTGTAGGATATTCTCCACCTTCAGAAATCCTCTACAACTTTTCTCTCTGGACTTTGTGCAAAATTGAAGGCCTTATTGCTGGTTATTATGCAAAATGGCAGATAAGAAATACATATGTGTGTGTGTGTGTGTGTGTATAGTAATTGATAGTTTTACCTTAAAATTCCTTGATTTTCTTTCCTCATTAACTTGCTTAAAAATCTCTCTCCTGTCTTCTCTAATTAAACACCTCCAAAAAGCTCTATTAAGGGTTGAAATGAAATAGATAAGTTGAAGTCCCTACCACCAATATGTGTGAATGTAAGTGAATATAATCTTACTTGGAAATAGGATCTTTTCAGATGCAATCAAGTAAAAATATGTGGGAGAACTTGCTGAGAAGTATAGGCAGAGGAAACTGTTCTCTTGAAGCATTTCTTTAGATGGGAATTTATGAAATATTTTAACAATTAGGGAATGTGGATTGTGAGGCAAGACAAAAGATGGCTATCTCAGAGAGTCTGTGCGCAGGGAGACCACAATGCATGTCAGGAGCCCCCAAAGTCTGTTGAACACAACAGCACAGGCCTTGGTGAACAGGACAGGAAATGTCTTACTGAGGCATGACCCTTACCCCACAGAGAGCCTGTACAAAGGTCTCTAGGGACAAACCCAGCGGTTGTGAGATGTGCTGAGAACAGCAGGGGTAGCTGGCTCTCTGATAATAGAGACAACCTCTTGGGTTAGATAAGAGAAGCAGATTCTTTCTCCCTGGCTCCTGTTATGGGAATGGCATCCCCCTATCTGCCCCACAGGGACCCGGAGACTTAATTGCCTCCTGTGGAAATTGTGCGCATGGTCAACCCTACTGTCTGCTCTCACATCCTGCTTCAGAGCTTCGTTCTTTGTTTCGTTAACCGCATCCCAATTCTTTAGTTCATATATAACACAGAGAATAAGTAGTTAACAGCAGCTTAGCTGAAGTGGTTAAAGAGTAGCCAAGTTAAGGTGGTGAATACCATAAAGGATGGCCGTATAGTGCAGTCTTTCACTTTCCCCCGTGATTATTTTATGTGCTGATTTGAAGACAGGACATGTGATAAAGACTTGAGTTAGTCCAGAATGTCCTCACATTGGTGGTGATGGTCCCCTAGGCCCACTCTTTTTAAATTTTACTTTGTCTCTTGTGTCTTTATTTCTCTCATACTCTCATCTTCATCAAGCACAGGACACCACCACGATTGTGTGGGGGCTGAGCCCCTACAAAAATAAGCCCATTAGGGCTGGTGTAATCCAGCACGACTGGTGTCCTCATAAGTGGAGGGAAGTTTGGATAGAGGCATACACAGGGAACGCACGTGAAGTCACGGACACGGGGAACACGGCTGTGTAAAGACAGAGGCAGAGATGAAAGTTATGCTGCCACAAATCAAGGAACAAATGAGGCTGCTGGAAGCTGGCAAAGCTGGAAAAGACAAGGAAAAATCCTTTCCTGGAGGATGGCAAGAAGGATGGGGAGAATGTGTGTCTTTCAACACCTTATGGGGTGTCCAACTTGCAGCCTACAGACTACATGCAGATTATGTAAGGATGTATTTTCCTTATCTATGGTGTTGGATTATGTACCACTTTTTTTTTTTTCTCATCAGCTTTCATTGGTGTTTGTGTATTTAATGTGTGCCCTAAGACAACTCTTTGTTCAATGTGCATACGAGAAGAAAAAAAGTTGGACACCACTATGAGGCTTTTTCTTGTTTTGAAATACCCCATGTTTCAAACTCTAAGAATGAACAAGACAGGATGGCGTGTGTCTGCAACATGTTTCTTTTCCCATTTAGGCCTGAGCTTTATTTTCATCAGTTGACTTACAGCAGCGTTTGACTGAAGTTAACTTATCACAAGCTCTCACAGCTGAAGAACATGATTTTATTAGGCATGTACTGTATAGAAGGCAAGTTCACTTGAAGGAAAACATTAGTTGTTTTGAGGAACTTACTAAGGAGACTTTACATGTCACCCTAGGTCTCCCTATTACATAAACTTTGACAAATTATTCACAAACAAGGAAGAGAAACAGGGAAATCGGATCAGTGCTTGCAATGTAGCAAAGTCATCACTTTCTGCTCCCTTCTCAACATTTTCAGCAATTCCAGCCCTGATTCAGCAATGGTAAATTATTTCCTGTCAAAAGGTTGGTTTATCCTGTTCCTAGTCAGCTAATTTCATGAAATTACTATGATCTAAACTCAAAGATGTCTAGAGCTATAGAGATTAGTCTAGCAGAGGTGCTGCTAGAGTTAAAGTTAATCTTTCACACTGTCAGCCCGGCCACTGCTACAAATTCTCCATTCCCTCCTTATAGCACTCAGAGAGGAGGATAGAAGTTTGAGCTGGCAATGGAGGAAATTTATGTAGAACAGTTTACCTCACCAATTATATGTTTTATATTTTATAGGCATCATTTTATTTAGTTCAGCAGGTCAATATTATCATTTCGATTTTGCAAATGGGGAAACTGAAGCACAGGGGAACGAAGAGACTTGCCCAAGGCATTTGTTAATGTCAGACTGAGGAATAGAAATCAGGCATTTTGATGTCTATTCTGATACTATTCTTTTTCTGCTGTTGAGTCTCATGCACTTATTAGTCCCCTTCAATTCCCTAAGAGATGCAGTTATTAATGCACAATGTATATTCTGAAGTATTTTATTTTGGTAAGAAAAGGGCAGAAAATAGTCCTTTTTTTTTTTTGAAATCTAAATACATGTATTTTATTATTCTTCAATACATTATTTCCCCCCCCCACCCGTCCGTGATAAGACAGAATTGATTTACAGAAAAGAATACAGAAAACACCAAAGCTCCTGGTAGAGGGAGAGATTTCAAGTAGGGAGAGAGAAGCTCTCTCCGTTCCTCTCCCGGTCTTTCCCCGTCTC
>CAUYRH010149491.1:0-13537 GCA_963574655.1 Perodicticus potto
CCAGCCCCCCCCCCCCCCCCCCCCCCCAGTTGGCCCCCTCGCCCCCCCCGCCCCTTGGGGGGGGGGGGATTGGTGTGGTTTTTTGTTTGTTTGTTTGCTTGTTTTCTTCCTTGTTTTTTGAGACTGAGTCTCACTCTGTTGCCCTGAGTGCCATAGTGTCATAGCTCACAGTAACCTAAAGCTCCTGGGCTCAAGAGATTCTCCTGCCTAGCCTCCTGAGTAGCTGGGACTACAGGTGCATGCCATAATGCCAGACTAATTGTTTTATTTTTAGTACAGACCGGGGTCTCTTTCTTGCTCAGGCTGGTGGATCCAGGACTTTGTACTTGGGCCCCCTCTGGAATTATTTTCTGCTTTCACTTCTAAGCAGCTTAGATCCTGCTGGAGTGTGGTCCTGAAATTCCTGGATTAGGCTTCTCCTGGTATCAGGTGTGTGGAACGGTGTGGGAGGCGGGTAAGAAGAGGGTGGTCAGCCTGACATAGCTTTATCTGGTCATCCGCCCATCCTGTCCCCTCTCCCCAAACATCTTCCTTGTTCCTCCTGGACATGCTAACAGCACCACTTCTTTCTCCCCGCATCTTCCTCCTTCCCTTTCTCGGGAAGCCTACCTGTCACTTCGGACTAGAATAGGTGCCCTTATGTTGAAGTCACAAGCCCAGGTCCTGACAGGGCAGGTTTAGGTGTTGGGTGAGTTTAACACGACAGTGGGAGAGGGAGTTCAACTGGTAGCGAAAGCGGAGAGCAGAATCCAGAGAGCCCTGAGCAGCCCCATCGCCCCCGCTGGCCTAGTTACCGTCACAAACCAGAGGGGTGCCCCAGCTGCCGCAGAGGGCCTCAGTCACCATCACAGCAACCACCAGCAGCAAGGCGGA
This sequence comes from Perodicticus potto, assembly GCA_963574655.1. Classification (NCBI taxonomy): domain Eukaryota; kingdom Metazoa; phylum Chordata; class Mammalia; order Primates; family Lorisidae; genus Perodicticus; species Perodicticus potto. The sequence goes on from CAUYRH010149491.1 coordinate 874, forward strand.
GACCCAGCAGCTGCCCGCCGCCCCCGCCCTCAGCGCTGTGGACACCAAGCTCAGCAGCAGCGGCACAGGGAGCGGTGCCCTGGGTGGCTTCACCTGGGCGTGCCTGCCGGTGGGGACAAAAAGATCATCGCAAGGAAGGTTCGGGGAATAGTAAAATGGTTCAATGTAAGAAACAGATACGGTTTCATCAACAGGAATGACACCAAGGAAGATATATATGTACACCAGACTGCCAAAAAGAAGAATAACCCCAGGAAGTCCCTTCACAGTGTAGGAGATGGAGCGACTGTGGAGTTTCATACTGTTTGAAGGAGAAAAGGGTTCGCGGGCAGCAAATGTACGGACCCTGGTGGAATTCCAGTTCAAGGCAGTAAATATGCAGCAGACCACCGTAACCATTATAGGTGCTGTCCATGTCGCAGGGGTCCTCCACGCAATTACCAGCAGAATTATCAGAATGGGGGGGAATAACTAGGTATCTGAGAGTGCTCCTGAAGGCTGGGCCCAACAACTCTGGCCCTACCGCAGGCGAAAGTTCCTACCTTACTACATGTGGAGACCCTATGGACATCCACCACAGTATTCTAATTTTTCTGTGCAGGGAGACGTGATGGAGGGTGCTGAATGCCAGGGTGCAGGAGAACAAGGTAGACCAGTAAGACAGAATATGTATGGGAGTATAGACCAGGATTCCATAAGGCCCTCCTTACCAAAGACAGCCCAGCGAGGGCAGCAATGAAGAGGATAAAGGAGATGAGACCCAAGGTCAGCAGCTGCCTCAACGTAGGTACCATCGAAACTTCAATTACCCACGCAGACGCCCAGAAAACCCTAAACCATAAGATGGCAAAAAGACAAAAGCAGCCAACCCACCAGCTGAGAATTCGGCTTACTATCTCCACCACCATCCGGTTTAGTCGTCCAACAAGAAACGAATATGAAATTCCAGCAATAAGAAATGAACAAAAGATTGGAGCTGAAGACCTGAAAGGCTTGCTTTTTGTCTGTTGACCAGATAACTAGAACTATCTGCATCATCTGTGCAGCATGGGGTTTTTACCTAGAGACATCTTTTTTGGTAATAACAAACATGTTTTCTTTAAAAAGCCTGGTTTTTCTCAGTACACCTTTAAAGGTTTTTAAGTTGTTTCCTATCTGGTCAAGTTGAGATTTTTAAGAATTTCATTTTTAATTTGTAATAAAATTTTACGACTTGATTTTTTTCAAAAAAGCCAACAAACTGCAAGCACCTACTAATAAAGGTCTTAAATAATTAAAAAAAAAAAAAAAAAGACAACAGGGGGATGAAAGACCTGGGTAGGGCTTCTCCAAAGGTATCGAGGCATTGAACACTTTTTCCCCCAATCCAACCAAATAAACAAATACCAAGTCTGGCCCTGCACTCTTCCCTGTTAGCAACATTTAATGTTTCTTCATGAAACATATATAGTTAAAAATTGTTTTAATTCTTAAAATAAGTTTTGTTTTTTAATGACATTTTAGATTTACAGAAAAAAAATTACAAAGACAGTATGTAGAATTCCCAGATGTTTTCCATTCATTTCCCCATTTTATTAACATCCTTACTAGAATGGAACTTTTGCTAGAATTAATGAACCAGTATCAAAACATTATTATAACTAAAGTCCTTGCTTTGTTCAAGTGGCCTCAGTTTTTACCTAATGCCCCTTTTCTTTAGTTCTCAATCCATCCTTGTTTTTTGAAATTTCCAAATATTACATGGGTACGAATGCTTTTATTACATGGATGGCTTTGTTTTACTTTAGTTGGGCTGTAAGTATGTTCATCACATGAATAATGCCCTTTGTGCCTGTTAGGTTTTACCCTTCCTCTCCTTTCCCAATGCCCCCTTCTTGATTTCTAATAATTTTCACTTCTCTCTGTACCCATGTGTGCCCATTGACAAGTTACAAACAATTAGGGAGAGCATATAGTATTTGTTTTTCCATTCTCAAGATACTTCACATAGAATAATAGTCTCAAGTTCCATTGACCATCTTTATTTTAAATGACTTTGACAGTTCTGAGGAGTATTTTGCAGAATTTGTCTTATATTTTTCTCCTCATTAGCCTGGGACTGTGGGTTTGGGGGAGGAAGGCCATGAGATAAAGCACTGTATCAATTACATCTTATCTAAATATGGAAGAAAACATACCTTCACCTTGACCTATCACTGCTGGGAGTCCATACTGAGGTGGGCCTTCTCAGGATTCTTCTCTGTGAAGTCATCTCACAACCCTGCTTCTAGAGTTTGAAATGACACGTTTCTTGGTGGTCTGTTTTCCTTGCTAGACTAAGCCCCATAAATTGTAGGCAGAGGGAATAACAAGCATAGGAACCATGGGGATTACAGATTTGTCATGAGAGAGGCTGTCATGGCTGATTGGTAACTGGGGCAGGGATGGTGGGTGAAGGCAGTCACAGTTACCCAGGCAAGTGAGGATGATATGACACAGGAACTCTGGGTTTGCCTCAAAGTAGGTACATGAGATTAGAGTTGCATTTTAGAAATATTGTTTATCTGCACTGTAAAGTAATGCCATGGAGGGAGAGAAGAGAAGGCTAGAGTTGGAATAGCAGTGGGGGAGCTGCTAAAATTGAGATGGAAGATCAGAGTGGCCACCAGCAGAGGAGGAGAGCGTCTGGGGGAAAGTCTAAGATGTGTTGAAAAGGTAGGGTCTCCAGTGCTAACACACAGGACTGGATGTCAGGGAAGTAAAAAAAGGAAGTTCTAAGACTCTGAAATATTTTTCTTGGGCAAATGGGAGGATGGTGATACCGCTTATTAATGTGCAGGCCATGGGAGATGCAAGAGTGAAGATGATTGTGCTTTGGTATATGTTGAACTCTTGGTATTTAAGGGACCTACAGAGGCTTGGATTATAAAGAATTTGGACTTCAGGCTTGGCATCCATAGCTCAGTGATTAGGGCTCTGGCCACATATACCAGGGTTGGCAGGTTTAACCCCGGCCCAGCCCTGCTAAACAACGACAACTACAAGGAAAAAAGAGCCAGGTGTTGTGGTGGGCACCTGTAGTCCCAGCTGCTTGGGAGGCTGAAGCAAGAGAATCGCTTAAACCCAAGAGTTTGAGGCTGCTATGAGCTGTGACGCCATGGCACTCTACTGAGGGCAACATAGTGAGACTGTCTCAAAAAAAAAAAAAAAAAAAGAAAGAAAGAAAGAAACGAATTTGAACTTAATTTATGGAGCCTAGGTTAAGGGATGGGAAACAATTGGTGACAGATGGTGGAAAGCTTCAATTTTTTATCATGAAGATCATTCTATCACTGAGAATCAACAGCCAATGTCATACAACACAGTCCCCTTGGATCTGGACCTTCACACAAATTCCAAACATTTATGGAGTGTTTACTTTACACCAAGCAGTGTTCTGAGTTATTTATATGTATTACTTCATTTAACCCTCATCCTGTTGCATTATTACCCTACAGTGTAACCATTACTGTATCTACTGAGAAAATGATGAAACTTAAATTAAGACTTGGACAAGTTAGTGTAACTCAGTTAATGAGTGGAGGAGCTGAGAATTGTGCTGGGAAGTCAGACTCCCAAATTCAAGCTGGCAGTTGATAGCCACTCTCCTTCCCATTCAACTATATTTGCACATTTCTTTTAGTAAGCTTTGCAACTTCTAGGAATTTATCATACAGATATGATCACATGTGAAAAACAAGAGAAATACAGGACTAATTTCCAACACTTTTTTTTTAAAAAGTAAGTTTTATGTTGTATTCCAAAAGATGGAAAACAACCTAAATATCTATAAATGAGGGATCAAGAAAATAAATTATGGTCCATTCATGAATGTGGTATGAAATGGAGAAGTTGTGTTCCATCCATACAACGTTCAAATGAAAAAGTATAAGGAAATTTTTGTACTGACGTGAATATGTTTCTGACATATTGTTAAATTTCATTTAAATGGGTAGAATAGTGGAGTTCAGTGGAGGCACTGTGATGGGACTGCAGCAATGTCACAGAGTTGGGGAGAACAGTGGGTAGATTTCAATTCCTAAAAAATGAGGAAGGATGTCTATTGGCCTGGCACCCAGTTGGATGTTGGCATTTGGAAAAGATGAGAGAAGACATATTTGTAACCTGGATAGGAGAGTTTCTTAGGGAAGGGAGCACGTGGGAACAAAGCAGGTCTCTGAACATCCAACAGAGGTGTAAACACCTGGACTTGTAAAGGTGAAGGTAGAAGGGCAGGGATTATCCAGCATCCAGTGTGGACCTAGTTCTCTGCCTTGCTGCCCTGTCTCATTCCATCCCTCTGCTCACCTTGCCACATGGTGGGAGTGGTTCTCCCCATTTTTCAGATGAGGAGCTCACTCTGGATATTGAAGGAACTTTCCAACAGGTACACCAAATCCAGACCACAAAGATTCACGTGAGGTAGGAACCACCATCATTCCCCTTGAAACATACTGTCTTTTTTTTTTTTTTTTTTTTTTTGAGACAGAGCCTCAAGCTGTCACCATGGATAGAGTGCTGTAGCATCACAGCTCACAGCAACTTCCAATTCCTGGGCTCAAGCAAGTCTCCTGCCTCCGCCTTCCAAGTAGCTGGGACTGCAGGCACCCACCACAATGCCCGGCCATTTTTTGGTTGCAGCCATCATTGTTGTTTGGCAGGCCTGGGCTGGATTTGAACCCGCCAGCTCAGGTGTACGTGGCTGGCGCCTTAGCCTGCTGAGCCACAGGCGCTGAGCCAAAACATACTGTCTTAAAGATGCTCAAATTCCCCCATCAAATCCTAAAAGATCCAGAACTTTCTGGAATACTCTTCAACCTCATTTCCTAAGATACTCCACCTCAAGACATGTCTTGATTTATTTACATACCCACTGCCAATTCCTTGACTCCGTCTGAATTCAGGCATTTTACTTTATATTTTTGTGTCCCTGTACCTAGACAGACTCACAGTAAATGGGTAATAAACATTTGTTGAGCTGTGCGCAGTGGCTCATGCCTGTAATCCTAGCACTCTGGGAGGCAGAGGTGGGTGGATTGCTTGAGCTCACTAGTTCAAGACCAGCCTGAGCAAAAAGCGAGACCCCATCTCTACTAAAAATTGAAAAAAAAAAAAACTGAGGCAATAGGATCACTTGAGCCCAAGAGTTGGAGGTTGCTGTGAGCTATGACATCATAGCACTCTACCCAGAGTGACAGCTTGAGACTCTGTCTCAAAAAGAAAAAAAAGATTCAAATGCAATCGGTGTAACATGGTTTCTTGTACCCTCAATGAATCCCCAACAATAAAAAATATATATATAAAAGAAATAAAACATTCGGCGCCTGTGGCTCAACGGGCTAAGGCACCAGCCACGTACACCTGAGCTGGCAGGTTCGAATCCAGCCCGGGCCCGCCAAACAACAATGGTTGCTGCAACCAAAAAATGGCCGGGCGTTGTGGCGGGCGTCTGTAGTCCCAGCTACTTGGGAGGTGGAGGCAGGAGACTAGCTTAAGCCCAGGAATTGGAGGTTGCTGTGAGCTGTGATGTCATGGCACTCTACCCAGGGTGACAGCTTGAGGCTCTGTCTCAAAAAAAAGAAAACATTTATTGAATTCATGAGTAAATAAATGATGTTAGATTTTGATGTTTTCCACTTATATTTCATTTATTCTCCACTTCATTCTTACTATTATTTTAGATATCTGCCATTATCATTTTACTAATGGATTTCCCTTCTTGGTGTACTATAGTTACCCTATGGAAATAATCTTGCAAGCGTGCAAAGATGTATGTAGGATAATGCTCTATAAAAGATCATTTGTTCTGGCTTGGCGCCTATAGCTCAGCGGTTAGGGTACTGCTACAGTACAGAAACTGCAAATGAGTTCCATGAAACATGAGTAGTAACTGTCTTTACTTTATGAGATTTATTTATTTATTTGACAAAGTCTCGCTCTGTTGCCCCAGGTTGAGTGCTATGGTGTCATCATAGCTCACAGCAACCTCAAACTCTTGGGCTCAAGCAATCTTCTTGCCCCAGCTTCCCAAGTAGCTGGGACTATAGGTACCCACCACCATGCCTGGCTAGTTTTTCTATTTTTTTTTTAATTTCTTTTTATTTTATTTTTTTAAGGCTAGACAAGTGAAGCAGTGGGAGTGGAGAAGGAATAAAGGAATCTGAAACTGGTTGTGATCAATTAGTTGTAAACACCATTGTAGTTTTTTTTCTATTTTTAATAGAGACAAGGTCTCACTCTTGCGCAAGCTGGTCTTGAACTCCTGAGCCCAAGGTATCCTCTCACTTCAGCTTCCCAGAGTGGTGGAATTATAGGTATGAGCTTCCCTGCCCAGCTTCATTTTACTTTTTTAGAGTTGAGGCATTTTTTTCTATTTTTATGGAAATTTTAATCAATTGATTTAACATTGAAGATAATTAATAATACACATAATTTCTTTTATAATGCACCTGTAAGGTAACAGTCTTTATACTCAGCACTCTTTTTTAAGTATTTATTTTGGGGTTTCTTTGGGTTAATATGAGGGTATATACAATTAGGCTACATTATTTGTATAGCAAATCTTAAAAAGAATTGCATATAATCCTTCAATTACCTATAAAGAACAATTGAATATTCTTCAATTATTTCCACTTACACAAGAACTCAGAATCACCAGTGGGTTTTTCCAAGTTCACACAGGTACTAAGAGATAAAGTTAGGGCTTAAACCTGAAGGGACATGTGAGGTCTTACACAATACTATGTCCACTCTGGTGGTGGTCATGCGAGTATATATATATATATATATATATATATATATATATATATATACATATATCTGTCAAACATCACAGAGGTTTAGGCTAAAAAAAATCAGTTATACATGCAATAATTTGAAAATTAAAATACATGGACATAAAGTTCATGTGCAATTTACAATAGCCAATCTTTATTTTATTTTATTTTTTTGAGATAGAGTCTCACTTTTCACCCCTGGTAGAGTGCTGGTAGTGTGGCATCCCAGCTCACAGCAACCTCAAATTCTTGGGCTTAAGCGATTCTCTTGCCTCAGCCTCCCAAGTAGCTGGGCTACAGGTGTCCACCACAATGCCCAGATATATTTTTGTTGTAGTTATTGTTGTTTAGCTGGCCTGGGGCGGATTCAAACCCGCCACCTCGGTGTATGTGGCTGGTACCACAATCACTGTGCTACAGGTGCTGAGCCTAGCCAATCATTTAAAATTGCACACAAACTTTATGGACACCCTGTGTAAACTAGTGCATCTCAAAAATGAATGAATAATCAAATGTATAAAATTATGAAGTATGCTTATCCCACCCTTGAGAGTAAAGAAAAGGAAATAGGTTGTCTTAGACCATGACTAACAAATGCAAATGTTTACAGAAGCTGGATAAAGACATTACCAAGTGAGGGAGCAAAGCTCTACAGCTCCTTTGGGACCATAAATGGCAGCTGACCAGTGGCTTCAGTATCCTGGAGACTGGGGAACACTGAGAGAGAATTCACCTAAAGAAGATAGTTCCACATCCTGATCTCTGAATGTTCTATGATGATGTGTTCATGACTAAAAAGTGAGCCAAGCAAAGCACACATGAGGTAAAAATTTAATGTGCTAGTGTTACTTTTCCAGGTTTTCCACAGGCTGTGTACACCCTGAGGGCAGAGTCTGTTTTCCTTGCTTATTACTGTGACCCCATTGCCTGGGGTACAGTCTAGACCAGTTTACAGATGAAGCAAAAATTTTTGTTGAATTAGTGAATGAATTCACTAAAGAAATGGTTACGTGGGCGGTGCCTGTAGCTCAGTGGGTAGGGCACTGGCCCCATATACCGAGGGTGACGGGTACAAACCTGGCCCTGGCCAATCTGCAACAAAAAAATAGCTGGGTGTTGTGGCAGGTGCCTGTAGTCCCAGCTACTCAGGAGGCTGAGGCAAGAGAATGGCTTAAGCCCAGGAGTTGGAGGTTGCTGTGAGCTGTGTGATGCCATGGCACTCTACCGAGGGTGATAAAGTGAGACTCTGTCTCTACAAAAAAAAAAAAAAAAAAAGGAAGAAGAGGAAAGAAATTATTACTTTGTCTATCTTTAGCTGATACATGTGAGTGAATGACCCAAATATAAATGAATGAATGGATGAAATCATGCAGTAATCAATATATTAAAGACTCAATGAGCGAATGATCCAATGTATCCAACAAGCCATCGATTCACCAACCAATGAATGATTAAATAATAGAATGGGTCAATGAACCCTGCTGAATAGTGGGATATTTCTTTTTTTTTTGCAGTTTTTGGCCGGGGCTGGGTTTGAACCCGCCACCTCCAGCATATGGGGCTGGCGCCCTACTCCTTGAGCCACAGGCGCTGCCCCAATAGTGGGATATTTCAAGCAATGCCCAGTAAGGACCCAGCAATGTAGGGACAAAGGAGAATAACTTCTGCAGCAGTGCCCAGGAACACGTGAGCCTCAGTGTCTCAAAAGAGTCAAATCCTATTGAAATAAAGTTACCACTTCCTCAGCACCTGATAGGACGATCCATATTTGTCCACCCAGTTAGGGTTTCAGATGGAGCATGGACCCCCAGAACAGCACTGGAGGGGTCTACTTCATCCTGCTTAGGTTTTCCCGGTACCCACAGGCCCAGAACGTCTTCCTCTGCCTGCTCCTCATGTGCTTCATCATCACCATTTTTGGGAACGGCCTCCTCTTGCTCCTGTTCTGCCATGATCCCCAGCTGCATACACCCATATACTTCTTCCTCAGCAACCTGTCGTTCCTGGATGTGTGCTACACCTCATCCAGCATGCCTCAGGCTCTGGTCAACTCCTTTGTGAGCACTTGGGTCATCTCCCGAGGACAATGCTTAGCTTAGATGGGCACAGGGCTCTATTTGTGTGTGGTGGAGTGTCTCCTGCTGGCCATCATGGCCTATGACTGCCACATGGCCATCAGTGACCCTCTGTGCTATTCTGTGCATATGGAACCCTGGCTTTGTGGCCTGTTGGCTAGGTCATCATCGACTGAAGCCTTCCTCCTGACTGTGGTCCCTGTCCTGACCATGCTGCTGGGGTTCTGTGGCCACCAGGTCATCAATCTCTTCTCACATGAGCTCCTGGTCCTGCTCAAACTTGCCTGCTCTGACCTGCAGCTCTATGAGTCATTCATGTGGGCCCTGACTCTACTGGCCTCTTTTGCTTTCATCATAGCCTCCTATGGTCAGATCCTGGTTGCTGTGCTGTAGATGTGGTCCACAGAGGGCCATGGAAAGGCCTTTTCCATGTGCAACTTGCACCTCACAGTGGTGGCCCTCTTCTACAGCCCTGCCATTTCCATGTATATGATGTCCCAGGACAAGAACACCCATGACCAGGAAAAGATCATTTCTATGGCCTGCAGCATCCTCATCCCCATGATGAACCCCCTTATCTACAGCCTGTGCCACAAGGATGTGAAAGGGGCCTTCAGGCAGCTCAGGGAGAAAAAATGAACCTTTAAGACGTGGTGTTGAGAAAAGAGGAAACACACTAAAATTCTGGGGTGTCTACTGTTGCGTGACTGGAGTTGCGAGTGGATAGCAGCTTTGCCTTGGGTCCCAGCTCACTTTTGCAATGTGGAAGTAGCAAGAGGCAGACTACAGCTCAGGATGGCATGTAGCCAAACATCTTTATTTCTGGACACCTTTTATACACTGGTGATCACGTACACACCTAATCAATGATCTAAAACATTTACCATTACCTAACTTTTTCTTTCTAAATCTAAGTGGCAACATCAAGTCTGCACAACAACAAATGTTTTTCTGCTTTACATTCTCTCTAAAACATGCATCAACCATTTGTGCAAGAAATCTAAATAAAAATCTAAAGCTGCAGGGGATCTTATTCTTTTAAGTTTTCTATGTGCCCATCAAGTTAACCTCCAATGGATTTTATGACTCTATTTATCCACAGTGCTGAGACCTTTAGGCTGTTAAGACAATATGTATTCAACAACTTGTCAACCTCTGGACCATATCACTAAGCAGGAGGCTCTCAACCTCTAACCTTCTTGGGTTTAACGACTGCATGACTTCAGAGTTTCTGTTTCTGGACTTTTACCTCCATAAAACAGTCTCTGTGTATGCCTCTGGGCAGCCCAGTTATCTTGCTTTTTCTACCTTAGCAAAAGTCATGTCAATCCATTTCCCCGGCCTTAATGGTGCACATGTGTGGGTTTTTACCCCACAGTCTACTCTGAATCAGGAACTTTATACTAGTTCTTTGCAATAATTCTATTGAGGGTGCGTCACATACACACACACGTGCATGCATGCATGTGGTTTAAGAATGTGGTCCCATGTTCCTGTCTCTACCAAGTAGAATACAGAGCAGGTAGAGAAAAGAACCAAGTAAGCAGCTAATAAGGAGAGAGCATCAGGCTGTGTGTGTGTGTTTGTGTGTGTGAGGGTGTATGCATGCGCGCAAGTGTGATGTGACATGAAGAAGGTGTTCTCAAAATTCTCTTGTGTTGTAGGGGGAAAAAGAAAATTAGAGGGTTAATAACCCTGTGATATATTAATAACCCACTTCTTATAAAAAATACTTTTTTTTGAGACTGAGTCTCAAGCTGTTGCCCTGGGTGGAGTGCGGTGGTGTCACTGCTCACAGCAACCTCAAACTCTTGGGCTTAAGCAATCCTCTTGCCTCAGCCTCCCAAGTAGCTGGGACTTACAAGGGCCCACCACAACGCCCGGTTATTGTTGGTTATAGCTGTCATTGTTATTTGGCGGGCCTGGGCTTCTAACCCACCAGCTCCAGTGTATGTGGCTGGCACCTTAGCCCCTTGAGCCACAGGCGCCGAGCCAATAATACATTTACAAAAAAATTCATAGCAAAGAGGCATTGTTTTATATTTTGACAGAACTCCTTAATATCTTTCTTAATAGAAGACACCTGGATTGTCATATTGGTTTTGCAATTCAAACACTTCCAACAAAAATCATCAAAAGAAAATAAAAAGGGGAAAGACAAATAAAACTCAGTGTTCTTAAAAAAATAGTTTGGAACTTTAAAGGGTCTTGATTCCCACAGGGTCTTTGAACTACATTTTGGGGAAAACATGCCTAAAAGATATATAAATAACAGACAAGAAAGTATAAATGGAGGCCATTTGAATGTACAAATGAGAAGTAATCAATGAAGGAAACAAAGGTACGGCCACATTATTTTCCACAGTCAATGCACCTCACTTGGCTGAAGAGGAACCGCTCCTCCCCATGCCTGTTCTCACTCTAGTTCCAGGAAGACTCATCTCCCGGGATGTCGAGCATTACTTGGCAACCAGACCAGCTTCTCCATTCTCCACCTGCCAGTGAACACCTATTGCATCCCTGCTGTTCTGTCTTCACAGCTGCAAATGTATTCCTTGGTATCCCCAGATAAGTTAAAATTGAGGGAATTGGTGATGACTGCCTAGTAATGTGAATGTAATCAATGCTCTTGAATTGTATACTAAATAAAAAAAATGGTTAAGATATAAATATTAAGTTATATATAATTTAACCATTCCTTAAAAATAAATAAATTTAAAAACTGTCAGCCTCTTTTTTCAACTCGGTGCCCATAGCACAGTGGTTACAGCACCAGCCACATACACAGAAGCTGGAGCGTTTGAACCCGGCCCCGGCCAGCTAAACAAGAATTACAACCACAACAAAAAATAGCCAGGCATTGTGGTGGGTGCCTGTAGTCTCAGCTACCTGGGAGGCTGAAGCAAGAGAATCACTTATGCCCAAGTGTTTGAGGTTGCTGTGAGCTATGACGCCACCGCACTCTATCAAAGGCAACGCAGTGAGACTCTGTCTTAAAAAAAAAAAAAAAGAAAACACTGGCAGCCTCTTTTCACAAGATAGTATTAGTAAACATTGTTTACTTGGTAAATCTTATGTTCTGTGTATTTTGCCTCCATTTCCAGAGCTTTCTTTGATTGAGTCAGGCTGTGGGTTTTCATGACATCAAGACCTTCTCCTTTCCTGACACTGCCCACTTTGAACAATGTCATTCATCCATTTACAGAATATTCTGGAAAAGGCAAAACCAAAGGGCTGGGGACTGGATTGGTCCCACACTGGTGGTAGATGGGAGTTGGGGGGGCACAAGGGAGCATTTGAGGTGATGCAAATATTCTGTATCCCCGTCTGTATTCCTTTTTTTTTTTTTTATTGTTGGGAATTTGTTGAGGGTACAAAGAACCAGGTTATTTTCTAGGTAAGGTCCCTCTTATAATTGTGTCCCACCCGCAAGAGGTGTGTCACACCCCATGATCCCCCACCCCCCTTCCTCCTTCCCTGTACCCCCTTTCCCACCCCCCACCATGTACTGGGTCATTAATTATCCTCATATCAGAATTGAGTACGTAGGATTTTTGCTTCTCCATTCTTGTGAAGCTTTACTAAGAATAATGTGTTCCACTTCCATCCAGTTTAATACAAAAGATGTAAAATCTCCATCTTTTTTAATGGCCAAATAGTATTCCATGGTATCCATATACCACAGCTTGTTAATTTATTCCTGGATTGGTGGGCATTTAGGCTGTTTCCACATTTTGAGGATTAAAATGAGCTGCAATAAACAGTCTAGTGCAAATGTCCTTATGACAAAAGGAT
>CAUYRH010149496.1:0-24449 GCA_963574655.1 Perodicticus potto
TTGAACCCACCACCCCCGGTATATCAGGCCAGCACCCTACTCCTTGAGCCACAGGCGCCACCCAACAAATAGACTTTTTATTGAAGGCAGTGATTAAAATATGATTTTAATCTATATCTTTCATAGTCTAGTGCTGTTATAAGATCATGAAAGTGTATACTCTTCATCTCTTCCTAATTTTAAGGATGCCATTTCTTGACTTACATTACCATATGATAGTTTACTACCCTTCTGCTTATTTCATCTTTACTGCATTTATGTCTTTTGTACTTTCTTTTAAAATTATTTCTAACTTAATTTTTCCTTCCAACTTTTACAGTTTTTGGCCGAGGCTGGGTTTGAACCCACAATCTCTGGTACATGGGGGTAGTGTCCTACTCCTTTGAATCACAGGTGCCACGCTCCTTCTAATTTTTAAACATAGCCACTCATAAATACTCATTTCTTGATCCTCTGGTCTACTTCTTTCCTCTCTTCCTCAGAGTACTAACTAAATTTCACAGGCATATTTTAGGGTCTTGATATATATACTTTATTGACTTTTATTTTCTTAAAGCAATAATTAGTGGAGCTCTCTACCAATACATTTTAGTTTTAACAGTTATAATCAAGGTAAAACATTGAACAATGTCTACATTTTAAAGAATATCGAAGTAAATAAACTAATCTCAGAAAATTTGAGGATAATGTGACTTGCTGCTTCTCAGTAAGGCTGAGATCCAATAACTTTTCAGGAACTGAAGTTCCTAGTGTTCATCTACATCTTGTCACATGTACCCTGAAAAGAAGTCAAGATATTTTCATGAAGCAAATAGAGAATAATCATCTCCTGTAACTTTTTACCCCAAGAAAAGTAGGCTGCTTTCGTCTTTGATAAAGTCTTCCACTTCCACATCCTAGGGTAAATGAGATTCATTGTTCTTTTTTACATTCTGAAGTAGTATTTTATATGCGATATATGCAGTGTCTGTTGTTATATGCTCATTTTCACAGATATTTATGAAACTGGATTATATAATGGTTTGTTAACAAATAGGGTATGTATTATATCCAATAGCTTATTGTCCTCTGCAAAGTAGTTGCATCAGAAAGCTATGTATTTAGGACAATTATTGCTCACTTAAAAAATTCTCTTTGGAATTGCACAAGAAGCATTAAACTTTCTAATCTTTATTCCTCAATGCCCAGAATTATGTTTGGAAATAGGCAAGAGTCATATGTCTTCATTATTACTTTATCATTTCCTAATAACTCAGCCAAACATGTTTATTTTAATAACACAATATTTGTTTTCTATTATATTTGGCATGATTTACTCACTTAGAGAAATATATATAGTATATTATTTATATTCACTGAAATATGTGTTTATTTAAAAAAGCAAAACTTTGCTTCACAAAGCAAATGTACCTGATGGCTTATAAAATTATAATATTTTAAATTCCTAAAGTAAAACACATTTGAGTTGATAACTATGGCCCTGAGGAAACACAATATTTCTGTTTACTCTTTCTTAATTTTGTAAAAAGTTATATTTTATTTATTTTTTTTTTTATTGAATCATAGCTGTGTACAATAATTCAACCATGGGGTACAGTGTGCGGGCTTGACATACAATCAGAGATATTTTCATCCACCTGATTGACATAGTTATATTAAGAAAATCTAGAACTAAACAACACTATTAGTGTAATAACGCTATTAGTTTTTTTAGTTATTCTCTTCCAGTTAAAATCTTTACATATAAGTTCTGTTGAGGTATGGAAGATATATATGGGATTTAGAAAGAACTTAGCTACTTTGAACATTTTTAAATGAGATTTGATATCCCTCCAAATTGAGGGGAGTTTGCTTGTATTCTATTTAAACTGTGTCATTCAATGCCCACATGCTCTGAAAAGGATGTATATTCCTTCTATCAAAAATTTTACATCAAAGTGTGTTAGTTAATGACTCATTAGCTTAGTTAAAACATTTTTTATATGAAAGTCTAATTTTATCCTGTTGACAAACTCTCCACTATACAACTTCAGTTTACTTCTTATGAAAAAGTCTCAACTACATAAGTCTTCTGAGCCCGGGGTACTCATGAGTGGCAGGAAGCCATTAATTATATTCTAATCCTTCATTTGAAGAAATTTCACATTATTATTATTATTATTTTTATATGTGAGGCAGTCTCACTTTCTTGCCCCTATTAGAGTGCCATGTAGTCATAACTCACAGAAACCTTAAACTCTTAGGCTCAAGTGATATTCTTGCCTCAGACTCCCAAGTAGCTGGGAGTACAGGTGCCTGCCACAATGTCCAGATATTTTTTTAGACATGGGTTCTTGTTCTTGCTTAGGCTGATCTTGAACTTGTGAGTTCAAATGATCCACCTGCTTCAGCCTCCCACACCATCAAAATTTATTAATTTTACTTTTACCATGTTTTAACCCCTAAAAAAGTTTACTGACATAAAAGAAGATCCTCTTTATTTGAGACATGTTACAGAAACATGTGAACATATGGAAGTCCTGACCTAGAGGGACAAGTCTCAGAGAAGTATCTCTATCAACCTGGAGTAAATTAAAAAAAACAAGATAATTTAAAAATAATTGCTTAAATAGTATACAATCGACACAAAGACTACAAATACTTAATAAGATCCCTACAGTTTTCATTTCATTTTCAACTCACCCTTTATCTCCATTCTCATTATTAGAAATTCCCCTAAACGATGTGCTTTGCTAGGCCTCACCTATTCTCCTTTTCTTCTACCCTCTACCTCTACATTTATACTACTCTCATGGTTCTTTTGACTCTGCATCATAATGTCCACAGAACTTGACAACCTAGCAACCAAACAGTAACCTATTCAGAGTGTAGGAGGAGGGCATAACTGAAATAGCAAACCTATAAACTTTTTTATATTGCAGGAAAAAGGCAAAGAGTTGAAACATCCAAAAAGTTATGATTTTTGCCTTATCGCAGATAAAAGCCAAACTCTATGCTCTCCTCATGACTCAAAGCGTGTGATAATAAGTCTGCAAGATAAAATACCAGATACACAGTAAAATTTGAAATTTTTATAAAGTTTTTTTAGTGCATTTACAAATATAATTAAATAATTTCAGGAAGAAAATTACACTAAAAAATGTTAATCTGAAATTTAAATCTACCCTCACCATTCTGTATTTTATTTACTAAGCTTGCTAACCCTACATGAATATACGACTGTTCCATTTGTTAACATTTTCAGCTATTTCTTTTCTTAAAGTTTCATAGTTCTCTTTATAGAGATCTTTCACATCCTTTGGTAGGTAAATTCCCTACAATTCTTAATAAAGTTATCTCCATAAAACTGTAATTCTACTCCTAATTTTCACTGAGGGTGATATAAGAAATAAAAATTAGTTATATGAAAGAAGAGTCCCTAAACTGTTTTGCAAAATGTTCTTAACGATATACATCATTTATTTTACAATGTTCATTAAAATTTCTGCATTATAAATTATTTTTAGAGATCAAAGCTAAACAAAATTTTTCTAGTCATCCATTATGCTTTTCTATCTAATTGTATAAAGTCCTAAATAACTTTATTTCTTTGCCTTGGCAATCAGGAAACTTGACACTTCTGAAGATTGTGTCCAGTTATTTTGTGAAATATCTCCCGATTTGAGTTTGTCTGTTGTTTCCTCATGATGAGATCAAGGTTATCATCTTTGTCTGAATATTACAGAAGTGCCTCTCTATTCCTTTCATTGAATCCTACAAGGTGACACATGATTTCAGTGTGTCTTCCTTGGCTAAGAAGGTGTCTTCTTGGAGTCTCCCTTCTGAGGTTGTTTTTATCCTTTTATAATTAATAAATATTCTGTATATTTGAAACTATATAAATCTATTGTTCCTTACAAAACTTTCTGTTTAATTCCTTAAGCAGCTGCATGCATTTCTGTTTATATAGTAGTATAAACTTACGGTTTTCTATTTTATTCAGTGGGTAATAATTTGTGACCATTGTCATTTATTTACTATTATTTATTTATGCTTGAATTATCTCAATTGCTGATTCCAGGACTAAGGCAGGGAAAATAAAAACCAAGCCTAGAATATCTAATTGTGCCAAAACTCAAAGAAGTACTCAAAGATGATGTGGACATGTCGGAAGGACAGGAGACAGGGGTGGGTGGAAGGGGCTCCCACCGGCCAAATCTGGTCGTGAATTTTTGATTCTTTGTTTCTAAGACAAGTTTTCCTGTAGCATAACCATTTTTAATACTCTTCTTTAGACTTTTTTGTTTTGCTATATTTCTCCAAACTTAAATATTTTTAAAATCCCCCAAAGGGTTCCCTGGCCACCAGCAGTAGGAGACTGCTCCCTGACCTTTGCTTTTGATAGTCCTCTGACAAACTCACAACAACCTATTTCTTAAATTCGCTCTACTCCACTGTTGACCTGTGGCCCATTTTTCTTTCTCTCTGAAAGACAATTTAATACATGAAGCCAGAATATCACTGGAAAGCCCTCTTTGCTTCTTCACTCTCTTTGGTTGCCGAACGAAAATCCTAACAACTCTAGAGAGAACAGACTGACTGCAGGGTCTACGTGACCATCACCTTCTCCCCATGGCCAGGAAACCAAAGCAAAACTATAAGTTTCCCTAACAAGCACAGAATTCAGAAGAGGGGTCGGGAAACTGGCTCTTTAATGCAGTTGTTCCAAGCCAGGCTTCCATAGCCATCTCACTGTCAGCTTAGCTCAGAAATACCTGAGCCTGGCAGGGGTTCCCAGCCCACTGCCAGCAAATGCCTCTCTTTCTTTCTTTCTTCTACGTTCACAAAATTCCCCAAATCCCTCTTCTGATTAAGGTGTTAACATGGGCACTTTCTGACAGATATTTGTTTAAAATACTGTGCAACTTTTAAAACATATATGTCAAATGATTTTTAAAAAGGAGTTATGCTTAGAAAGTCTGATTGTATTATTCATATGTAACACTAACATCATAGAATAGATACATATACATATTCATATATGAGTATGTAAAATACTCATCAAAGAATGAATTGGGAGGAGAGGAATTAGACTGTGAAAAAAAGAGAATGGAGAGTTTACATAAAAAAGAAGAAAGGGTTTGAAATGATAGATCAGTTCCCTAATGCCAGCATCATTCAATATGAGCAACCTTGTCCAGATAGACTGAGCTAAACAATTTTGAGGAAAAACATACTGACATTATTGTAACTAATAAAAACCTTGACTAGGCACATGCTGCAAAACAAAAGAAAGTTACTCAAAGGTAAAAGTAAATTTCAAAATCACCTAGAACAGTGAAATTCACATAATAGGAAGAATTTTGAGGATGCACTACTATAAATATGTGCCAAAAAAATAGGGCAAGAGACTAAAAAGAGATCAATCTTAACAAAAAGACAGCGTCAAATGACATCTTTGTGTACAGCAGTAGACACACCACAGACAGGCTCGAAGAACAGCTCCAAATGGCAGTTAAGCTGACTGTTACTGCAACTGATTAAAAGCACAAACTTGAAATATCTGGCCATTTACTACCATGTAACGATGATGTATATGAAGATGTTTTAATTGGCAAAGGTAAAGAGATGTCACATTTTATGCCCTGTGGGCTTTTTGTTGAGCACAGTGTCAACATACATGTACGAATATGTGCAGTTCACAGGCACAGCAGAAGCCAAGCACCCAGCACGGAAGTCCCGGAGCAGGTGCCCGTATTGGGGCTTACCTCACAAATGCATCGGCCACTGCTGTGTCGTTCACCAAGGGATTCTTGGCCCCAGAGTGTACCTCACTCTAAGTTTAAAAAGGAAACGTATTTTAGATTTCCTTCTTTTCCCAATTTGGCATCTTCGAAAATACAGATGTATTTCCATCTTTTTAAAAGTTAAAAGTAGAGCCTCCTTTGTTGAGTAGAGGATCCTTCTCGTGGTGGGTTCTTGCCTTTCTCCTCTGCTCAGAGTGTTTGGTAAATTTTGAGAAGCACAGCATTCTGTTTGTGGCACTCTTCAACTCTTTGATCCCATATTCTTAGAGAAAGCCCAGGTGCCAGCCCCACAACCTGATCGCAGACTCTATTTTAAGTTATCAGGGGCTTCACCTTCACATGGACCGGGAACAGGGAGAAGGCGACATGCACGTACCTGTAGGAGACCGTGCACCAAGCTTGCAGAAGTGGTCCCAGTTCTCGAGGGAGGCACTGGGAGCAGGACAATCTCCTAGCCTGCATGGAGATGTTTGGCTGCCTGGAGACAAGCCCTCAAGCAGCTGCATGCGTTAATGAGTTAAGATCGGTCATTAGCAAGGAAGAAATAACCCTTCCTGGTAAAGTGGAAAGTGATCCCCAGCTAAATAACTGCATGGATCATTGTTGTCGCCTCTTCAGGCATCTGTGATCTGGAAGGAGTGAGGATGTACCTGCTGTTCCTGGGTTTAGGTAGATGAGAACCCAGAGGCAGTTTCCCAGCCCAGCATGATCAGTCTGAGCTGTTCAGTCATTAGTTAACTCAGTAGGTGTTTATTGAGCACTACCACTAGGTTGTTGGATAAGAAATGTTGCATTTCGTGAGAGAAAGAATGAGGGAGGGGTGGGGAAAGGAAGAGCAGAGAGAGGGAAGGAGCGAGGGGGGTGGGGCCTTGGGGCCTTGGTGTGTGCCACACCTTTTGGGGGCAAAACACAATTGTAAGAGGGACTTTACCCAACAAATGCAACTAGTGTAACATGGTTTGTTGTACCCTAAATGAATCCCCAACAATAAAAAAAAAAAAAGAAATTATCAGCTGGAAAATTCTTTTGAGTAGAAGGGGCGTGGACTGTAATGAGGCCTCACTCCACAGTTGTGATCTCTGCCTGAGCTCCATATGCAAAGAAAGTCAGTTATCAATAGAAAAAAAATGTTTTCTTAACTTTGGAATGAAGAAATATGCAGGCACCAAACCTGGCTTTGGGAGAGGTCTTCTAGCTGTGATCTGATTAATGATCCCTTAGGTGAAGAAATAAGAATGGATGCGTGAAATCACCCAGGTTTTGTAGTCACAAACTACTACAATCACCACTTTTACTTGTTGGCCCCTACTCTGAATTGAACCAACTGTTGTGGCTTCCTCAGATGCCAGGAGGTGTTCTTAGAAGCCCAGTAGGGGCTGCAGTCGGCAGGCTCGGCATTCAGGTTGTCATGGGGGAACTGAGGCCTGCGGACTGAGTCCGCCTCATCTGTGCCTGTCCCCCACCTCCCCTGGCTGCTGGGTATACTGTAACTGCCGCAGGGGCTGTTCCACCCAAATGTGACCCTGTGACTTCTCGTGGAAGTGTTTCACGGGAGGCCCGTTAGGAATGCTGAGTCCCAGGCCCCAACCCCAACCCTGATCAGTCAGAATCTTCTCCTAAGGAGATTGGGATGTGATTCAAAGGCACACTGCAGTCTGAGCCATGCTCATCTAAACAACAACTCCCCAAAGCTCCCCTGTGATCCAGATCCCCTGGGAGCCCAGGGGCACCTCAGACACCGGGTGTGCAAA
The DNA here is from genome assembly GCA_963574655.1 of Perodicticus potto. Lineage (NCBI taxonomy): Eukaryota > Metazoa > Chordata > Mammalia > Primates > Lorisidae > Perodicticus > Perodicticus potto. Next base: position 7,538 of record CAUYRH010149496.1, read on the forward strand.
CTGGGCCCATCCACTGCACCCTCATGGGCCCCACCTCTTGCCTCAGACGCGAGTGTATTGGGGCAGCACAGTTGTCCCCTCCCTGGACCCAGCTGATATCACCATCACCTTAAGAGACCCCTCTTGCCCCCCCAGTGCCCACCCAGCAACTGCCTTCATCCTTATCTTTACAACCACGTGGACTCCCGGGGCCTCTTTGCCTCTGTCCACCCCCCCCCCACACACACACACACCTTTAGTCTCTTCTCCTGGTCACCTCCAGAGCATCGTCTAGATGCCCATGGGCTGAGTCATTCCCCAGATTGCCGCCCCTGCTGACCCCCTTCAGCTTCCCCTCTGGGACCCACAGCTGTTGACCAGTGCGACTTCCTGCCCCTCCCCAGGAGACCTGTGCCCCCTCCCTCACTGTCACCCCGACTCCGTGGGAGGGGCTCTCTGCACTTCCCAGTTTCCCAACTTCCGGCTGCTGAGGGCCCACCACCGGTGGGCTGTAGGATCCTCGGAGGTGGTCAGCACACCGACCCACCCACTGCAGGTGCGTTACAAATGGACCCCTCAGGGGGCAGTTGCTGTGGCCACTCCTGGGCCGAGAGCACATGAATGGAGCGGGGCCCACACGCTCCGGAAGCCTCCCTTGGCCGTGGGCAGCTTTGGCTTCGTGGTTTTAATTTCTTAAGCGCACTTTTGTTAAGCTGCGTTTATGAGAGATCTGCTAAAATACCATTAAAGCCTTTCATACTACAGAGGCGTTTAATGTTCATGAATATTTTAAAGCAGCTGGCAGCTGACCCCAGTGATTGCCCCGCACAGATGCAAGTGGGCGCTGTCTCTGGGGTGCCGTGGAGCAGAGTCACCAGCCTGTCTACAACCCCGGCTCCCACCCGCCTCAGCTCAGAGGCGCAGCCGTACGTGACGTGATGCAACACTGAGTTGCTCTTTTTCTTTTCTCATGCTCATAGTTGTTTTTGTGGTCACTCAGTTCAGAAATTTAACTTGTGTGTGAGTGAGCGGCCCCCAGGTGCCCTGGGCATCAAGCTGGGTGTCTAACTGCACCGTCTCCCTCAGCATTGAGCTGTGAGACGCCCGAGACCATGAACTGGTCCCCTCTGTCTTTGCACCTGGAAGATAGTCGTGGAATGAATAACAGAATTCACGAACCGTAGGGATAAGAAAGGGGGGAATGAGGAACAGTCCTGTTATTTCTTATGAAGTCCTGGCCTGTATTTCACCGCAGAAGGAAGGGCAGAACAGGTGAGGACATTGGCTCTGGCCACCGGGGTAGCCCTTCTTGTCACACTTGTTATCAGGACTTCGCCTTTAATCCCCGTGGAGCCTCGGCACACCTCAAGGGCCCCGGTCAGTTCTGGGGAGGGGGTCGGTCTCTGTGTGTAAGTCATGGACAATCCACTTGCGACCTTGTCTGACCGAGTGCTGTGTGGCTGCTGGGTTCCTGAGTGGAGCTTACCTGGACAACTTGCCCCATGACCTGGGCCCTGTTTCCACTGTCTTTGCCTTGGCTGGGACTCAGCCCACAGCTTCTTACCCCCATCCCTGTGCAGCCCCACTGCCCCAGGCTGGTAGCACTACCTGAGCCTGGCCCCCGTGACAACTCTTCCTTGGAGGCACTGTGCCTGTGCTGAACATCCCAGGGAGACTTGCCTCCTCTGTGGAGACACGCCCAGCACGCCACATGCCGGCCACTGCACCATCCCGCCTGCCACACGCCGGCCACCACGGATCCCGACCCGCAGCACGCGGCCACCGCAGCATCCCGGTACCACAGAGCTGAAACAGACCTTCCTGAGACAATTCTGCCCACTTCCCACTTCATAGACAAAGAATGTGAAGTCGGGAAGTTGAAGTTGACTCATCTAAAATCACATGACCTGTTAGCGGGAAAGTCAAGGCCAGAACCCAGCAAGCTGCTAGGCTGTTCTGCCCATCATATCACCACTCGCTCCCCCTCCACTGGGCCCAGGGACGTGTCGCGCCAGCCAACAGAGCCACAGGACACCGCCCGCCTGCCGTGTAGAGGGCATCTGGGTTACACATCCTGTGCCAGGAACTGACTGGATGCTTGAAGCCAAGTCCCAGCAGGCAAGCCTGCCAGCAGAAACTGGCTGCGCGCACACACAGCTGCATGGGCAGCTCCCGCCAGCCTGGGGTGCACACGGCGGGGCCAGGCATTGGGCGTTAGGTTTTTCCATCACATCTGCTCACCCTGGCAACAGTGGAGAGCGGGAACACACGAGTTTCAGGCCGCCAGCACAGTCTCGCTTATTAAACCCTGATGGCCTTAATGAGCTCAGGCTCTGGGCTCAATAAACACTGCTTTCTCCATCCCACCCTAATACCTGGGTGCCCCCACAAGTGTGCCTGCTGAGGAGAGAGGGATCCTTCGCTGGCTACCACAGCTTGTTCCGAGAGATGCTGCCAGTGGACACCCTCTGAATATTTCAGTTTATAATCATGGCAGGAGACTGGTTCTCCTGGATTCCACCACAGTTCTGCTGAGTGTGTTGGGGTGTCAGCTTAGGGCATCCTTCTCCAGAGTCTGATGCACGCGTGAGGTCCCCAGTACCACCAGTTAAGTCATTTCCCCAGCTATTACATGAGAAGTAACCCTATCCTAAGCTTCTCATCATCAAGACCCTTCTTTCTTTTGCTATGATTTATTCTCAGACTTCACCCAGCAGGTTATATTTATCTACCTTAGACTCCAGAGATTTAAAAAATGTACCACTAAGTAGAAGAGCTGACCTTTCCCTGGAAACCAAATACCCACAGACCTCACTGAATTAAAAATTTATGTGTTACCAAAAACAAAATATGGTTTCATAGTTTAATCAAAATTTAATTCTAATTTAAAAATAAACTGTCTTTCTTTGTGTCTAAAGCTAGTGCCGCCTCTGGTATTTATTGCCATGTGAATTCTGACTGCACCCTGGCACCTGGTAGCCTGGTGGATAAACATTTTCTCCATTAATGAGCAGTGGGCTTATCAAACTGTGGTACGCTCACCTGGTCTCTAAAAGCCATTTGTCGACAGAAACGGAATCAGGATGCTAAATCTGTGCTCCTGTGAGTCAGTTTACCCACATCTTTCTTTCAACTGTCACCTGAGTGTGTTTGTGGTACTTTTTGTTTAATTTCTATTTTGTTATTTTTGGGGTGGGAGGCACTGAGAGCCCTGCCTAGCCCCACACCCCTCTGTTTACAGGAGCGCAGATTAAGCAGGTGCCTCCACAGTCCCTCCCCACCTCTCTGAGCATGAACAAGCCCTGTGTCATCTGCTGACTTTCACACAGTCCATGCTTCATAGAGACTGAGGGCACATGGGCTCCCATCTCTGTGAGGCACATGGACAGATCCCAGCCCATCTCTGTAGGGCACGTGGACGGTTCCCCAGCCCATCTCTGGAAGGGCACGTGGGAAGTCCCCACCCATCTCTGGGAGGGCAGGTGGACAGTTCCCCAGCCCATCTCTGGGAGGGCACATGGGCAGTCCCCTTCCCCCCCATCTCTGGGAAAGCACGTGGACAGTTCCAGCCCATCTTTAGAAGGGCATGTGGGCAGTCCCCGCCCATCTCTGGGAGGGCACTCCCCTGGCTCTCCTAACTTAGGCCTGGTGACACAGAATTCATCCTCTAGACCCCCCTCTCCTGAGGCTGGACAGACAAGTCTTATTTTTGCAAAGTTCTTTGTTAGCTAGCTTAAATCCACCTTTTAAAGCTTCCTGCCTGCTGAATCTCATTCTGTTTTTATAAAGCAGTGGCACCTGGACTTCTCTGAAGCAATGAAAATGGTTTGTAGCTTTTGTTGTCCAAGATGGTAGCACCACCAGCACATGACTCTCAGTTTGTGAAATTCAGCTGATGTGACTGAGGGATTCAATTTGTAGTTTAACTTAATTGTAATTAACTTAAAATTACACAGTCACTTGCGACTTATGGCTGCCCCACCAGGCAGTGTAGTTCCAGGCCAGCACTGAAGGAAGCGCGTTCACCCCTGGCCTCAGAGTATGCACAGACAGTTCTCCCACATGCTCCTTCTCTGTGCCCAGCCACACGGGGGCCCGGGACAAGTCTCCATGTGGCCTTAACAGTTGGGTCACCCAGGACTCACCTGGCTAAGTACCTGCATTCGTGATTGAAGTAACTGAGCAAAGGACTAAGGACTAAGTGAGTTTTCTTCATTCTCATGGTACTCATCCCCTCTGATCCTCTTGTCTTGCTATATAATGGGAATTTCTTTTTTTTATGATCATGGGTAGAAAGGGTTGTGCGGAGGGCAGGGCCAAGGAGATCACATTTCTTTCAGTATCCAGCCCCACCCCTGTCCTCAATTGAGAAAACAGCTTTTTTTGTTTTTTTTTTGCTCTCAGGTGTCATTTGCTTATTAAATAAAATATACAAAGCAATGCAGATGGTTCTGGGATTGTCACTTGTCTGGCAAAATGGTACTTATTGCCCAGTGGAGTGCTTCCACCTGTTCAAATTCCAAGAAAGAACTAGGGGTAGAGATAAAGCAAAACCAACGTGTAACTCCAAACTTCTACTTTCTTGATAAAAATATACAACCTAATCTTTCCCTTGAGCCTCTTTCCCATGCTTTCACATATCATGGGAGCTTGAGAATTTTCTAGTGGTCTTTGTAGAACCTTTCAGCATCACAACTTTCAAATTTATTTCAAACAAAGTTTGTGCTCCGTGTCAGGTTTGTGTTTGAAATGGAAGAGCTCAGCTTAGCAAACGTACCTTTATTTGCTAAGGTAGAGTGTAGACACTATTTTTTACTCAAACCAAAACAAATCCATCCTATGAGTGACTATTGACTACACCATCTGCCTCAGGTAATACAGATGAGTCAGCATCACCCCTTAGAGGACAGTGACCACAGAGCTTGACCAAGAAATACGCACGTGGCCCCATGCTGGGCCCTGGGACACATGCTCAGACTAGCTAAATGCCAATTTGATTATCTGTGCCTTCCTTTAAGCATCTTGGCATTTGTCATTGGCATGGAGGTTACAGACCAGTGGGCAGAGATGAAACCACAAGGACCACTGGGGAAAGGGGAGGAGGCCAGTGACTAGAATCTGGAAATGGCCTCACACCTGCCCTTACTCTTTAACCCACAATTACACATGCCAGTGGGAGGTGTTTAAATTGCAGATGACTTTTGCAGAGGAAAGGAACTCTTGCTGTGGATTTGGGTTAAGCCTACATTGAATTATGGGGTTAGCCGTAATGATGGCAACTGATGACGATGACGATAGCTGTGGTGGGGGTGGACATGAGGATGATGATGAGAAGAAAAAATAGCCATGACGAGGCAGAGGGCGACAGCCCTGCTAATTACGGTGCCGACAGTGTCAAAGGTAATTGTGGTGGTGACAATGATAATGATCGGAGGACTCACTGTCATTATCTCCCGGTGGCCCTCTTTTGGAGGACAGTGAGATAATTGAAAGTCTGGGAGGAGAAGAGGGAACAAATGGCATCCAGCTCCTCAGGGCCTCAATGGGAGCAGTGGAGGAGGAGGCTGCCCCGCTGCATGCCGGGAGTGAAACTGTCTAGATTAAGGGCTTTGCTGTTTCAACAGCGTTTCTTCTGTCTAAATATAAACAGCCTCAGGCTCAGATCCAGCAGAGGAGACCACAGCTGCCAAACTCATCACCAGCTGCAGCCCTTGCTGGGCTTCTTTAGGGAACAAAGACCATGCTGCCCAGAACAGATTCCAAAAGCTTGAGCCTGGAAATAGGATTCTAAGTCCAAGGAATGTTCCACCATCCCTCTGTGTCAGGTCCCAGAGCGAGTGTGGAGGGCGTCAGGACGAGGACTTGGCCTGTGCTCTTTGCAGGTACAGACAAAGGCCCTGGTTGCTTGCCACCCTGCTTGGTGCTGCGTGCAAAGGAGCAAGGGCTCTGGCAGGGGTGGGTGGGGGCCGGGCTCCATGGCCCCATCATCCCACCTGCAGATGGACTCACGGACCTGATGACAGTAGCCACGGTCACTGCCTGTGTTAGATGACCATGATGCCAGGGGTGAGCCAAAACAGGTGCAAGTGTCCCTGCTGGCATAGAGCACTGTTTGGTGTGACCTTGGGGGAGGGGAAGATGGAAGAAGCCAAAACAAAAAGTGGGTTTAAGCACGTCTCAACATAACACGGTGGAGACATGTGATGTCGGCTCGCCGGCTCAGCAGGGTGCTCATGCGGTTTTTGCCCAGCGGTGGCTTTTTCAGCCCTGCATGTGCACCAGGTGCTCTTGGGGATGCAGAGAACACTGTGGGGGACAAAACTGATGGAGCCCCGCACTCACAGGCCTCACATGCTACTGGAAAGGGACTGTCGTGAAAAAATGTGTTTCCAATGTACCAGGTGGGGACAGTGCTCCACAGGGAGCCAGAGAAAGATGAGGACAGAGTCAGATGCCCCGAGTAAGGACAGGCGGGCAGGCCCTCCCAGGAAGCCCCAGGGAAGCGGAAATGGGACAGGCTGTGAGCAGGACAGTGTGGCCGACCGTGATGTTCCAGAGGAGCCAACAGAGGGATGTTCGAGCACATCATGTTTAAAAACCAGACACAGTGACAGGCACAGGCCCATCCTAAAGGTTTAATAAAATATCCCTAAATACAGCCTCTCAGACGGGGACAGGAGGTGTGGGCTACAGTAGGGGGACACAACTGTTTCCTAACGAATACCCCGGGCCAGCTGATGGAAGACTGGGGGTAATAGGATCAGAAACATTCCTCTAACCCCACACTCATCAGGGGCTCAGGCAAGAGCTGCCCCTGGGTGAGTGCCCGGCTGGGACCAGCTGTGGGGAAGGAGCAGCAGGTGCAATTAGCCTCCAGCCCCGCCGTTAATTGTGGGATAGCACAGCCAGCAAGGTGTGGTGCCCCGAGAGGACACCTGACAGGTGTCACAGACTCTGACGATCACTCAGCGTTCCCGCACCAACAGCTGTGCAGGCAGCAGGCAGGCTGGCGGAATCAGAGATGAACAGGTTCTCAGGAACACAGGACAGCACAGATCTTGACCTCGTAAGGGCACTTGCTGCGTTGTTAGTAATTCTGCTGGTGTGAAAGCAGCCTTCCTATGATCACAGAGCTGCAGATTTGCTTTGCTGTGAATCTTTGGAAAACCAAATATATGCGACTTTTCATTAAAAGTGAGATTGTGCTCTGAGGCTATACTATTCAAATTACAAATTGATCTCAGATTAAGGACCAGTGATTATCAACTCTAGCAAGCTGTTTATTCAAAATCTTAGGACAAACACATAAAAAAAAAGAAAGAAAGAAAGAAAGAAAAAGCCACATGTCCTCTCTTGGACCCTGTGTCCCAGTGAGGTGTGTCTAAATGGGAGGAAACTGGGTCACATGCCCAGGAGAATGGGTCTCACCCGTGAGACCCCATCACTGTGCCGGCTCTGTGGTAGAGGGTGCCCCTGGCTGCACCCGAGAAGTCTGACCACCTGGGGAGATCAGACAGAAACATGGCAAACTCCCGCCGTTTGTCATGGACCCAAGTCATGCTCATAAAGAATTCAGCTAGTGAATTGGACAACATTGTTCACAGCGATGCCATATACTGCAATCACGTGTTGTCATCATAAAACTTTGAGAACAACTTAATCGTTCTAGCATCCTAATTATGTGGTATGAGCAATCTGCACTCTTGAAGCAGCCTGCATTGAGGCGGAGGAGCCACAGAGGAGAGGAGCTCTCAACAAGAAATGGTGCCAGATATTCAGACGCCAAGGGAGGCATTTCAGAAATGATGACATGCACCCTTACCTTCCAAGGCAGTGGATCTTTGTTCTTCTTGAAACCAAAGGATGACCCTAGGAGTCATGTTGTTCCTGGGGGTTCCCTTGTCTAGGGGGTCCTCATGGACCGAGGGGTGGTATGTGAGGAAAGAAGGCTTGGTGGGAGATGAGTGGACCTGTCACGCTGTATGTAATAGCAACCCCCCAATGTCAGCCATTCCCAACATGTCCCTGGGCGAACATGGCTCGCAGGTCTACATGACAGATCACGGGGTGCGTGAAGGGGAGACCCACATCCCTTGCCAGACTCAAGCTCCTCGAAAGTACGGAATACGTCTTATTAATTACTGGGTCCCCACTGTGTAAGCAAATAAATTCTTGCTGAATGAACGAATAAAAGGAAGTGAGTCAGTTTCCCCCCAGGCAGCAGTAATGATCCTGGTCAGCCCAGGTCACTGTGGCCAGATGCTGCTTATGACAATGAATTCCTGCAGTGTTTGGGCCTTTTTGGTGCCCTGATGCTTAATCATATCCACTTTTGCATTTTTATCTAACCTCCTTACTCTACATGTCTAATTCTCAACTTGGAGTATCCCCAATGAATGCCGTGCGGTGTCTGCACTGTCCTCTCTGCCCTTGACCCCACCACCTGCTGCAGCACTGAACTTACAGCAAGCTACCTGAGGCGCGCTCCCAACAAAAGGGACTGGGAAAGAGTTCTGTACTGTCCAGAGGGGATTCTGGGCCTGACCTGGACCAGACCAAGACCCTGCCTGGATGGGCCCCCTGTGCATTGCTTGGTGGGCTTCCCCCACCCAGAGCAGGGGCTGGGGTGTTTCTCAGGGTATAGCATTTGTACCTTGATGGAATTTGTGAATTTTTAACCAAAATTGTATATTTGCCTTTTGTGTGTTGATGCTAAAGTGTTTATTTGATGTTGATGAATTTAGAAATAGCCGTGTAATGTGGAATGTGACTGAGCACAGGGGGACTGAGGACAGCGGCATGGCTCGACCCTGTTCTCTCGCCGCCTCCCCGCTCCCCTCCCCTCCCTGTCTTCCTGCCTCCTGTCCCTGGTCAGCTCTTCCTCTTCCCACTCTCCGCCCTGCCCCTTCTCTTCTGTATGCCTCCTTCCTGGGATTCCCAGACCCAGCCGTGCTGACGGGAAGGCATCTGGACTGAGAGCCAGGAAACAGGTGCCAGCCCACTGCCTTGCTGCTGTCTGGTTTGATCTTGGGAACATGGTTGGAAGTCTCTGGGCTTCTGTTTTGCCATCTATAAAGGGACTGAGTTAGATCGTTGGTTAAAGACCACCCACTCTACAAGCTAAATTATGTAAGATTTTCATAAATGTGAGTCGTAGGAGTTGTGCTAGCTACATGTTTTCTTTTCCCAGTGTTCTGCTGAGTTAAGAAAAGGTCTCTATTAGATGGTGGTTTGCATACTGTTGTCAGGGAGGTGGAGCCTAGCCCGTCGCCCATTTGCCAAAGTAGAAAATCCCTGGTCCCCTTTTCAGTTCAGGCCATAGAGGGGTCAGGGAGGCGGGTGGAGGCAAGTGTGGCCTGTATTTGCAAGGAGACTGAGCTGCGCTTCTCTTTCCCATATTATGCCTAATACGCTCTGACATCTGAGTGGAGTTTGCACTTTGAAGCATTTTTCTTTGTACATAATAAAACCCTCATCTCACATTTAGAGCAGGGTACTACTTACTTTTTCCAGGATCAGGTATTCATTTTAGTTCATGAAAAGGAAAAGGGCATTTGACTCAAATTGCAAAAAGTATTGAAGTAAAACTGTTCCATTTTTTGTTCATGCTTTCACTGGAAAGTGTTGAGTGTCCCCGCTGGCTCAGTGCCTTGCAGTCCTCTGCGGATGAAGGGGGGAGGGGCTCCATGTGCCGCCGCTGTCTCCTCACTGCTGCCCACTCTGAGGCTGCCTGAGCACAGGGGAGAACCGTACAGGCGTCCCCCGTGTCTTTGTATCTACTGTGTTTGTTGGCGTTAAGACCAGGTAAAGCAAGAGAAAAATGGGGTTTATATGGGGGGAAACTTCTAAAAAGAAAATGGCTATTCAGCTGGGCCTTGAAGCATGAGTGTGTTGGAGGGAACTTTGAAAAAACAGCATCAGCACAGAAGGATTTGCTGTCAGCTGAGAACAAAAAGTCCAGAAATTCTGGTCCCCATCTTAACTAGACAGTGAGGCAGGTCTGAAATTGATAGTACCCCTCTCTCTCAAGATAAAATGCATTTCTTCAGATTTCTGGAAAAAAAAGTTACTGGTCCATTGTTTTATTTTAGGAAATTTAAAAGTATGAGGCAGAAAGAAGGGTATGAATAAACTACTTCAGAAGTGATTTGCTAATAAGTGGCCAATGTCACTATAGGTGATTATCTAATAAACCGTCTCACTATCATTAAATCCGAAAGCAGCCTAGGGCTAATTAGTACTTCGAGGCAGAAGGAAGAGTGTACAAGATCTTGGGGCAAGAAAAGCAGGGCCTGTTCCAGGCACTGAACGCTGATGTGATGTGGGCACCCAGGAGAAACAGAGAGGGAGGGAGACAGGAGAGAGAGACGGAGAGAGGCCGCAGAGTTACGGCCACCTGCTGGCCTCTCGCATCTGACCACCTAATGCGCTGTGGCACAGGGTATTACCTGCTAGGGTTTCCGTGACAAAGTACCATAGGCTGGACTTTCTCTCTCACAGATTGGAGACTGAAGTCAGAGACCAAGGAGTCGGCCAGGGAGGCTCCCTCTGAGGCTGGGAGGGAGCCCTCTCTCCTAACTTCCGTGGTTTGCTGGCGATCGGAGCTTTCCGCAGTGCAGGGAAGCATCAGCCCAGTCGTCGCCTCCACCTTTACATGGCGTGTTCTGTGTGTGTCCGTGCACACAAGGGCCTAGATTTTCCCTTTTTATGAGGGCACCAGTCACAGTGGATCAAGGCCTACCCCAACGACCTCATTTTAACCTGATCACCTCTGTACAGACCCTACCCCTAAATAAGATCATGTTCTGAGGCCCTGAGAGTTATGATTTCAACATATCTTCTTTAGGAGACAACCCATAGAGAATAGTTAAGAAAAAACAGCACATTTGGTAATTGTCTTCTGTTTAGGCTTCTATCTACTAAAACAGTGAGATACTTGTTTACCAAAATTGAGACTAAATTAGAAGCCGGTATTGACTATTAACGTACGAGACTGTGCTTGCGTTTCTCAAGTACATTTAAATTTTAAGTCCTGATTTTCATACCCAGCAACATAGCCAAGTGGACACTTCACAAGGTAAGAAGCCCTTCAGAAGGAAGCTACTGGCTGAAGCAGTCTCAGGCTGACATGTGTGTTACCCGTGCAGAGCACAGGCGTTTTCCGGGCTGCGTTCTTTGTTGCAGGCTGTCCTTAGCCATCATCTAGATCCCACACGAGATGAAATGTGAGCCACCAGATCATTGCTCGGTTTCCAGCTGCCAGCCTGAGTTTGTCCATGTCACTGATTCCAACTACAAAACACTGGTGCATGAAATTAACAACCTTATAAATAGATTAGATACAAGGCTGCAGTTATCCCCTGGAAACAGTTGAACACAATAAGTAAAGGACTTGCAAAATACCTCTTTGTAATTCAAGGGGCCTAAGGACTGATGAAGAGCCTCTGTTTGTAGGTGCTGGCCCTCAGCTCGCTCGACCTGTGTGCATCTCCAGGTGAGCGCGGGTGCTCCGGGAAGTCTATGGGGTGGTTGTTGTATCTGTTTTTCATGGTGCTTCATGTCTTTGTTAATTTATAAGGTCGGATCTGGTATGTCCCCCTGTAGGGACCTTACTGTGAAACCAGCACCTGTACTCAGTGACTAGTGTTGCCGGGGGCCCTGGAGTAGGGTGCTCAGTGAAGCAGGTGCTCCATCTGCCTTCAGGAGGGGCCTGCAGCGCGGGTCTGGGCTCTCCCAGTGACCTCACTGGACGACAGGTGTACCTTATCTGGGCTGATGAAGCCTGTGAACGTGCATGGTGTGGATTTTGCTGCCAGCACTTTACACAGCAATGCAAACTTGCAAATCGGTGCAGGGAAGTAACCAAAAGAGCAGGTTGGTCTTCCCTAGAGAACTCCTTCCCCCACCTCCACGGAGTAGAATCGGGGGCAGATGAAGGCCCTGCAGGGTCCAGAGGGCAGGGCATGTGTCTGTCCCAGGCAGCACCTGCCATACCACCTTGCAGTTATAAAGCACTTTCACATTGTTTACCTCTTTTAGTTCAAGAAATAACCACGCAAAGTCGACAAAGTCGCCGATAGTATCCTCATTATATATGTGAAGGGAATGTGGCTTGGGTGGTTCAGTGAAAATCTGTGGCAGAGCTAAGGCAAGAGCCAAGTCCCTTCCCTCCAGTGTGGAGCTCTGGGAGGCCTCTCCACAGTCCCTGCTACAGTCGCAGGTGCGTGTGCAGAGTCAGAGGGTTCACTCTGGGCTTGCAGATGCTCCTCAGCGCCTCCTGTTTTGCTGGACGTGCATCTGCGTTGTGACTCCGGCGTTGCTCTCGGTAGGGGCAGACTTTCTCTGGGAAACTCTCCTGGATAGACTGCAACTCCAACCAAAGCTGCTCAGTAGCTTGTGATTACTCCAACGTGCCAGCTCTTCTGGGAAATGTAAACTTTATGGGCTTCTACGCCTTTTATTTAATTTTGTTATTCTGTCCCAAAACTACTTGATAAAGCAATAATAATTAGCACTTTTGAGTGCTTACCACGTGCCAGACCCAACATCGCGTACATTATGCACGCTCCCCTTTAATCTTCGCTGAAAACCTGCTGTGGGCTTCCCAGTTCTTCCCACTCGTTATACACATGAGGACACTGAGACGAAGGGCAAATCAATGAACTGTCCACGGCTACTCGTTATTTGGGAATCTGAGTTGCAAACTCTAGTCTATGAATTTTCAAAGCTGGCACTTTTATTAAAGTAATGGAATATTTGGTGTGTTGTCATTGAAATGTTTCAAATATACGGAAAAGTACAGGTGGCATTATATATAAATAGCCATGCCCGAAGCTCGAATGTGACAAATGCGACCTGTTTTAATGAATGTGCCTGGGCTCCTGAAGATGGTGTGAGTTCAGATGCTGTTGAGTGACCTGTTGTGAAGTGTGGTATTTTTATTTAGTCTTTCTGTCTAATTGCTGGTATGTTCTGTTCTCTCAAATATTGAGTGAGATGTATTGAAATCTCCAGTGTATTGGTGGATTTTTCTAGCTCTCTCTTCAAGTCCATCCAGTTTTACTTAATGAATATTGATGCCCTCACAATAAACACATGCACATTTAGGGTTTCCATGTCTTCTGGATGAATTGGCTCTTTTGTGGTTATGAAATGTCCCTGGTAGCATTCTCTTGTTTGTTAAAGTTCTGTGTTCTGCTATCTGTTCTTTTGATGCTAACACAGTATTGCCAGGTTTATTTTGATCAGTATTTACATAGTTATCACATTTTCTGTCTTTTTACTGTTCATCCTTCAGTATGTTTATATTTTAAAGTACGTTTCTTGTAGATAACATATAATTAAGTCTTTCTTTTTTTAAATTTTACACTCTCTGCCTTTGAAACAGAAAGTTCAGATAAGGTATTAGCAAATTATGGCCCCTGAGCCAAATTCAGCTCTCTGCCTGTTTTTTTGAATAAAGTTTTATTGTAAAACATCTATTAGCATTTGTCATGTATCATCCAAAGCTATTTTTGTGCTACTAAAGCAGTTGCAATAAAGACTTATGACCTGTAAAACTTAAGACATTTTATCTGTCCCTTTAAGTCCCAAATGTCCCAATATTTACTGACATTTGGTTTGTCATTACCCTTGATATAATTATCGTCAGGAGTTGGCTTAAACTTACCCTTTGCTATTTGTGTCTTTATGCATTCCCCTCTGAATTGGGGTTTATTTTTTCCTGTCCTCTTTTGGTTACTCAGGTTTCTTATTGTTACATTTTATTTCCACTATTGAACTGATAAGCTCATTGTTTTGCTTTTGGGTGGTTACTCTGCGTTTATCACGTAGTGTCTTTATTTCATCACAGTTTATCTTCAGGTGATTCACCACTTCACATGACATAGGAAACCCTTATAAGGACACCCCCAACTTCCCCCCATCACTCTGTCTGACATTTTGCCATACATTATTTCTACATATGTTAAACCCTGTACTATATTGTTAGTATTTTTAGGATAGAAAACCAGCCATCTTTAAAATAAGAAAAAACAGCTGCATATTTTGTGACCTATTTCTTAATTCTTGATCCTTTCTTATAGATGCTAATTTCCTCTGGCACTGTTTCCTTTCTTCCTGAGGAACTTCTTTTAACATTGCAGTGCTGGTCTGCTGGCAGTGAATGCTCTCAGCTTTTGTTTGTCTGAAGAATTCTTTATTTCACTTTCATTTTTAAATGGGATTTTTGCTAGGTAAATGATTCCAGACTGATTTTTCCCCAGTACTTCCCTGCGTCATTTCCTTGTCCCTGGAGTATGTAGTTTCTGAGGAGAACTCTGTTTTCCTTCTTATCCTTGTTCCTGGTATGCATGCGTTTCTCCTCTCTGGATGCATTCAGGATTGCATCTTTATCTTTAATTTCTAGTGGTTAGAATATCATGTGGGTAGATGTCATTGCTGGGAGTTCTGTGAATTTCCCGGTCCTATTGTTAGTTGTCTTCCACTCAGCCATTATCTCCTCGCAGATTTCTTGTGTTTCATTCTCTCTCATTTCTTCTTCTGGGTCTGTGCTGATGTGTATCTTACACCATTTATATTGTTGCAAGCCTCTGGGTGCTCTGTTCTATTTTTATTTATTTACTTTTTTATCTTTTTTTCATCAATATAATGTTAAGAAAGAAAAGTCAGACACAAAAGAATGTTTCCATTTGTACAAAGACAGGATGGGACATAAGGTTAGAATGCAATGATTGAGAAGTGCACACGCGGTTTCTTAGAGTTTGATAAAACTGTATTTCTTGACTTATACATTTTTATGCTAGGTGTAAATTCACTGAACTATACACACGATTTGTGCCCTTTTTCTGGATGTATTATTCTTCTATTTAAAAGTTTATCTTAAAAATAAAAAATAGTCTCCTATGTGTTCTTCTAAAGATTGTTCATTTTGTGTAAGTCTGCGACCTTTTTGGAAATTATTTATGTTTATATTGTGGAGAAGGAATCTCAGGATCTAACTTCATTTTTCTCCTAGACCAAGAGTCACCTTGTCATCACAATTCATTAAATTGTTCCATCATTTCCCGGTAGCTTTTCTTGCAGGAATAGCCATTTATCAATGCCACATGTACATGATCCATTTCTTGTTTTTCTCTTCTGTTCCATTTATCTGTCTTTACACAACACCAAACTTTCCAAGTACTCTAGCTTTATGATTGATTTATGTTTGAGTCCTTTTTTCTAAAACTTATATTGGTTGTTATTTACCTCTCAGTCTTCCATATGTATCTGGAATCATCTTCCCAGTTTTACTAAAATCGCTATTGGCATTTGTGTAGAAATTATATTGAATTGCGATATTAATGTGAGGAAAATTGACAGCTTCATTATGTTGAATTATTCCATCTGGAATGTGATATATAGCATACAGAGGTAGGTCTTCTTCTAACTCTCCCAATAAAATGTTATAATACTAACCATAAATGTCTTAAATATATTTTAGAATAATTACTCCTCTACAATTTTCAATAGTATAAATTAGTTCTTCCTTTTTAACTACTGGTTGTTATCAATGAATGGAATTGCTAATTACTTTTATTTTATTTATTTATTTATTTGAAGGCAAGCTCTCTCTCCATTACCTAGGCTGGCGTGCAGTGGCACCATCATAGCTCACTGCAACCGCCAACTCCTAGGCTCAAGCAGTCCTCCTGCCTCAGCCTCCCAAGTATCTGGGTCTATAGGCATGAGCCACCACACCCTGCTTATTTTTTTCATTTTTTTGTTTTGTTTTGTTTTAGAGAGAGGGGTCTTACTTTTATGCCAGGGTGGTCTCAAACTCCTGGCCTCGAGCAATTCTCCCTCCTCGGCCTTTCAAATTTCTGGAATTACAAGCATCAGCCACTGTACCCAGCCCTGTTAAGGACTCTGTAATATGAATCTTGTATTTAGTAAAGTAACTAGTTTTATTGTTAAGTTCTGGTGGTTGGATCCTCTTGGATATTTTATACATATGGGCATTTGCAATCAACGACTATTTTGTTTCTCCCTTGCACTACACATCTTTTTTGTCTTTTGCCTTACTGGCTACTATTTTCAATCTCACATTAGCCTAGAAACCGTGATACTATGTACTCAAGTTCTCTTCTTGACTTAAAATGAACATTCGTACCTTCTTATTGCCAAGTGTGATTTCTGTGTGCTTTTTGTACCTGTTCTTTCAAAGATTAAGGAAGTCCTTGTCCTTCACTGTAATTTTGTTTGCATTTTTAATTGTAAATGTGTGTTGTGATTTTGAGTTATTTTTCCATGCATTTAGAAGGAATCATATTTTCTTTGCTTACTCTATAATGGTTTGCCTAAATAAAAGTGTCAAATCATATTCTCTTTGCTTAATCTATAATGATTTGCCTAAAAAGTGTCAATATGTTAAACTAAACATATTGCATTCCTGAAATATAACTTATTTGGATGTGAGTTAGTTTTCAAATGTACATTGCTGGATACATCTTAGAGTCTTCATATTTCCATTATTATTTTTCTCAACCAATTATATAAGTAAGGTGGCATCTATCCCATCTGAGCTTGATACTCTCATAGTTCGTTAATCCCTCTTAAACTACTATTTCATTCCTGTAACGACCATAGTGCTACTCACGTATGTTTCTTCCTGAGTCTAATATCTGTTTAGAACACTATCAACTCAGTTTTCAAAATGACCGTAGTAAAGTTGTTCATCTATTTCTAATGTAGTTGAACCCTGTGTTTCATTCTTTTTTTTTTTTAATTTTTTTTATTTTTTATTGAGTCATAGCTGTGTACAATAATTCAGTCATGGGGTACAGTGTGCGGGCTTCACATACAATCGGAGATATTTTTATCAACCTGATTGATATAACATTCATGATATATTCTCATTTACTATGTGAAAACATTTTTGATCCGTATTTAG
>CAUYRH010149497.1:0-34275 GCA_963574655.1 Perodicticus potto
AAGAGCTTTTAGCCATCTTCGGTGTTTCTTCAGAACATCTCTGAGGTCTGCTACATAGAAGGCATCCTTATCATCAGAAGAGGAAACTTCATTGATTTTTTGGTCCAGAATGTCCTTGGCAGTAAAACCTTCATCAAGCAAGGGGCAGTCAAACTCTTCGTCACTAATGTTGTTCATGGTTTCTTGATGTTTCTTTGAAAAACTAAGAGAAGGAATTTAAAGAAATACTTCCAGCTTCTCACAATGGCAGTTCTCCAGGAATTCTGAGTCCCACTGCGTGTGTCCTCCGAGCAACAGTGGAAATGTTCTTAGAGCATCCGGGCACCGCAGGCCCGCCCCATGGAAAAGCTGGAAAGCCACCGCCCACGCAGAGCCGGAGCCAGAGCCGCAGGATCACTCGGCCACCCCTGCTGCACCCATCGGCGCCTGGCTCCTACCTACAGGAGACACCGGCACGAGGTGGCGCCGGAGCATCTGGCAGAGGGGTGGCGGGTGGCGACTTCAGGGACTGACCTCCACATTTTCAATGTGAATAGAAAATGAGTTATGGAAAAGCTGTATGTCCTGTTCATGGAGATGAAGCTCTTTAAATCTAAATTGGAACTCCTTTTGCAACTTTTCCAGTGAATCCACACGTTTTATTTGAGAATGCAACCAACGGTTTTTCCGCTAACAGATTTTGCGGGCCGGGATGAGTCTGCTGTTAAACAGGACAGGCAGTGGAGGCTGGTTTTGAGCCTCCACCAGAGGCTCAAAACCACCTGGAGGGCCAGAAAAATGTCCTCGGCGGGCTGCATGTGGCCCGCGGGCCATAGTTTGAGGACCCCTGGTTTAGAGGTTTACCCTGACCTGGGCATTGGGGACACAGCAGTGACAAGGCTAGCCTGCCCTTTGTCCTCATGGAGCTTATAAGCTATTGGGGAAAATGTCAAGGTCATTGAGCACCAAAGGGGGCTAAAGGCAGTATTTCAACTAACTGGGAAATGTCTGTGATGGGCCAAACTGGATGCTAAGTCCTAAAAGATAGTAAGTCCCTGAGAATTTACAGCCACTCAGAAGCGACTCTGTTAGCAAGCTCTCTGTTCCTAAAATGCTCTAGGGAGAGTCAGTCTTACAGTGCCTCAGGCCCATGACACTCACAGATGCAGTATCTGGGAGATTATTTATGACGGGAGTTTCCAAATATTTTTATTTGTTTGTTTTTTGAGACAGAGTTTCACTTTGTTGACCAAAATAGAGTGCTGTAGTGTCATAGTTCATGGCAACCTCAAACTCTTGGGCTCAAGTGATCCTCTTGCCTCAGCCTCCTGAGAATAGCTGGGATTATAGGTCCCCAACACAATGCCCTGCTATTTTTTTAGAGACAAGGTCTCATTCTTGCTCAGGCTGGTCTTGAACTCCTCAGTTCAAGTAATCTACTTGCGTGGGCCTCCCAGAGTGCTAGGATTACAGGCATGAGCCAGAGGGCCTGGCCTGCAGCAAATGCCCTTTTTCTTTCTTTCTTTCTTTTTTTTTTTTTGAGATAGAGCCTCAAACTGTCATCCAAAGAGTCTCACTTTGTCTCCCTCCATAGAGTGCTGTGACATCACAACTCACAGCAACCTCAAACTGTTGGGCTTAAGCGATTCTCTTGCCTCAGCCTCCCAAGTAGCTGGGACTGCAGGTGCCCACCACAACACTCGACTATTTTTTGGGTGTAGTTGTCATTGTTGTTTGGCTGGATTTGAACCCACCAGCTCCAGTGTATGTTGCTGGCGCCCTAGCTGCTAAGCTATAGGCACCGATCTGGTAAGCTCTTTTTTTGTTGTTTGTTTTCTTTTCTTTTCTTTTTGAGACATAGCCTCACTCTGTTGCTCAAGCTAGAGTGTCAGCCTAGCTCAGAGCAACTTCAAACTCCTGGGTTCAAGTGATCTTCCTGCCTCAGCCTTCCAAATAGCTGAGACTACAGGTTCCCTTCACAACACTAGACTAGTTTTCTATTTTTAGTAGAGACAGGAAATCACTCTTTTCAGCTGGTCTCCAACTCCTGAACTCAGAAGATCCTCCTGCTTCAGCCTCCCAGAGTGCTGAGATTACAGATGTGAGCCGCCTTGCCCTGCCTGGGTAAGCTATTTTAAATGAGCAAGGCCTTTAAGCCCAGATTCAAAGAGAGGGCCATAGTCACTGCCTTTCAATGTGAATGAATTTCATCACGTCTGAAACCACGACAATTATGTAACTACCTATCTGTGTGAATCAGGATTTCCTCAGTAACTGTGTAATCCAATCCAATAACAAATTAGATACTAAAAAAATAAATAAATTAGATCCTGCATTTGATAAAAGTGCAACTGTCACGTATTATATAACTCCTGCCTTAAGGTTTTAAATGTCAACCAGCTTCTTTGTTCTCATTGAATGATTTTATAATGAACTATAAAATTCGACTTGAAAATGCATGCTAATTGCTAAGAGTAAGATTGATTAAAAAAAGAAAAAAGGGGCTCAGCGCCTGTGGCTCAACGGGCTAAGGCACCAGCCACGTACACCTGAGCTGGTGGGTTCGAATCCAGCCCGGACCCGCCAAACAACAATGACGGCTGCAACCAAAAAATGGCTGGGTGTTGTGGCGGGCACCTGTAGTCCCAGGTACTTGGGAGGCGGAGGCAGGAGACTTGCTTGAGCCCAGGAGTTGGAGGTTGTTGTGAGCTGTGATGCCACAGCACTCTATGGAGGGAGACAAAGTGAGACTCTGTCTCAAAAAACAAACAACAACAAAAAAAGAACTTACCATGAAACAGTCTTCAATTCTTCATTTAACCTGATAGGTGAGGCTTTATTTAAAGGTTTTCCCCACCTGGCTCAGCGCCTGTGGCTCAAGCAGCTAAGGCGCCAGCCACATACACCTGAGCTGGCGGGTTGAACCCAGCCAGGGCCTGCTAAACAACAATGACAACTACAACAAGAAAACAGTCCGGCATTGTGGCGGGCTCCTGCGGTCGCAGCTACTTGGGAGGCTGAGGCAAGAGAATCGCTTGAGCCCTAAGAGTTTGAGGTAGCTGTGATGCACAGCACTCTAGGCACTCTACTGAGGGTGACATAGTGAGACTCTGCCTCAGAAAAAAAGGACATCCTTAGCCCTGTCCTGGGGAGAATCTCTTACTACTCCTGGAGGTGGGGGTGGTAGTGTCAGGTAGAAGACTCATCCTTAAGGTCCTGGCTTTGGACATTCCAGAAGCCTGACGCTAGTTAAGGGTTCTTACCAGGTGTAATTCTTGGGCATAATTTCTCATGGTGTGCCTCCACGTGGGAGATTCACCTTCTGTTTCTCTCTTTGACGTGGGCTGGTTGTGGCTTCCTCTGCGGGACCTCTAGAGCAGGGCAGTGTAATGGGGACACAACAGAGCCACCTATGTAGTTTAATAATTTTAGGTAGCCACTTAGAAAAAGTAACCACTGAAATTAATTTTAACACACCGTACTTAACTCAATTCACCTAAAAGATTACAACATGTAGGGCTGCGCCTGTGGCTCATCGAGTAGGGCGCCGGCCCCATATACCGAGGGTGGCGAGTTCAAACCTAGTCCCGGCCGAACTGCAAATAGCCGGGCGTTGTGGCGGGCGCCTGTAGTCCCAGCTACTCGGGAGGCTGAGGCAAGAGAGTCGCCTAAGCCCAGAAGATGAAGGTTGCTGTGAGCTGTGTGACCCCACTGGGCACTCTACCCAGGGCGATAAAGTGAGATTCTGTTTCTTAAAAAAAAGGTTAGTGAGCTATTCAACGTCCTTCCTTTTCTTATTGTACCTCCAAACCCGAGGCACACCAGGCACCGCTCTAGTTGGCTGGGACCCGCAGTTAACGTGCTCAGCAGACACACTGGCAGGGGGCTGCCTCGCTGGACAGGGTGGGGGCTGAGACTTACGGAGCCCGCACACCTTCAATTCAGGCAGAATTCTAATTCCTCGTTGAAAAAGCCTCCCGGTCACTCTCGGGGCCTGCGGTCAGGACTTCCAGGCTCCGCGAGGTGCTCGGGTCTGGACCCACTCCCCGCTGCGCCCCGCCCCACCTGGGTCCCTCCCCTTCCCACGACCCTGACCCGACCGAAGCCAGCCGGGCCCTGCACTGCCCCGCAGCCGGGCCGCGGTGTGGCGGAGAGGAGGGGCGGGGCAATAACCGGGCCCCGCCCCCTGCCGCCCCGCCTCCTCCACCGAGAGCGCCGCCGCCGCCGCCGCCGCCCGGGAGCCGGGCCGGGCCGCCATCATGCTGAGCCGGCTCGGGGCGCTGCTGCAGGAGGCCGTGGGGGCGGTGAGGCCAGGCGGGCCGGGCGGGCGCCGCGCGGGCTAGGCCGGAAGGGCGGGCGCGGAGCCGGGCAGCCGCCGGCAGGCGGGCAGGCGGGCGGGAGCCCTCGGGTAGGGATCCCGGGCCGCAGCGCCCCTTCCTGGGCCTCCGGCGCCCGGCGGCGCCCCTCCCACTGCGCCCCCAGGTTCCCCCAGAGCGCCCCGTTTCCCCGAACCCGCTGCCCAGGTTGCGTCCCTGCGCCCCAGAGTCGCTCCCGTTCCCGAAACGCTCTGGTGTCACCTGGTAGTTTCCTCCGCCGTCTCCTCCCCCACCTTTTGGCAGCTCCCTCCTTCCCCTCGCCCCTCCCTTCCTCGTCACCTGGGATGAAGAAATAGCTGTCCCTTCCCCTGGTTTCTGAGCTCTCGGACGACCCTCTCTCCCCCGCTGGGCGTGGGGAGCGCCGGCCCAGACTGGCCTAGTTCCGGGAAGGGGGAAGGCCAGGTGCTGGGGTGGGCGGGCACCTAGCCGAGGAAACAGCCTCCCACTGGGTGCAAATAAGTTTCCAGCAGGTTCTCTTGTCTCTCTGAGCCAAACTGACCTAGAGGCAGGGAGAGACCGGCACGTGGTGGGCCCGGGCGGCCATGTAGGGGGAGTATCTTGATTTCTCATGTTCCATCAGAGTTTGTGTTTTTGCTGTTTTCTGTTGAGGCTGAGAGCTGGTCCGAAACAGCCCATTTCTTTCAGGGAGATAAAAGCGCAATTTGAGGTACAGTGGGAGTATGTTCTCCATTTAAAGCATCCCTGCCAAGAAACTGTCTGCAGAGCTAATTCTTTTGTCTCATAGTATAAATCTGACTCCTAATTGATGAGTTAGTGTATCACATTTTCTCAGGATAAACAACCTGAGGTCCTACACCCCAAATCAGAGCTCATTATGAAGGAGAACAGACTCAGCCTTAGGTAAACTTGTGAAGAAAGTAAAAACTACCCCCTCTGCCTCTTCACCTTCCCCCAGCCTTGCTGTTGCCCCAGGTCTAGGGTTTGGGAGCTTCCAGATAGGGAGATGTTCCAAAATGATCTCTCCTTCCCCTTCTCCCTGACCCCAGTGGTCAGAACATGATCCAATAAACTAATTTGTGTTTCGGGGGAACTTGCCAATTCTGAAGAGTGAATTTCTGATGCTTCCAATGCAGGAAGTCCAGGCAGGAGGAGATATTGGCAGTAGAGGAGGATCTATTTAGGCAGGTGACTTCGGGTACCTCCAGTACACAGCATATAGTCCTAGAAGTGTGGCTGGCCCTTTGTGATTGTAGAGCATCCCTCTTTTCGGTTCCACCCCCTGGTCTCTGGTCTAGGTGTTTCCCCAGGCAGGGTCACCAAGTAAAGTGTGACCCCAGCAAGTCCACTGCCTCCTTGTTAGGTTGTTTATCATTAGGGAAGAGGAGTGCCCCTTCCTGCTCTCTTCTGTCCAGCTTGACAAGGAATCTTTGTGCCTCTCCAAGAAATAATACTGTCTTTAAAGAGAAATCATTTGGTAGAGTTTCTTTGATTTGCAGTTACAGTAGCTAGGCATACAGTGGGGTAAACATTAGCCCCTTGCAAAACCAGCTCTTTAACCACCTGTGCTAGTCACCCTGCCTTTCTACTGTGTCTCTGGTTCTTACTGGGGTCTTCTTTTTCATTAAAGCCCAACCGAAGGTTTTTGGAGACTATAAACCAATTTTGAGGCTAGATAAGACTCCATCACAGAAATTGCAAGATAATTGTAGTGCTCACCAAGGGTCAGATGGCTTCTGAGACAAGGAAGTATGGAAAGAATGTCTTCAGGAGTTTGCTGAGATATTTGGTATATCTTGATGAGTATTCATTATGTCCTGAGCCCATTTAGGGCAGGCAAGAGATATGAAACAAGGGAGCTCATAGTCTAGCAGAAAGATGACTACTGAAGCCAAAAATAGCAAGTAATATCACATGGAACATGATAAGAAGTGGTTAGTCCACCTGGGTGGAATATTTGGAATGACTGTGGGCAGTGCCACTTTGGGAAAGGTTATGGCCCCTACAACTAACTTTGAAAGAAGACAAGATTGCCAGCAGCCACTCTTTCCATGGCTGTCTAAGCATTTTTCCTGTCTTTGTCTCCTCTCCTACCCTTGACTGCCAGATGAATCTTCCTGCAACACAGTTCAGGTGTTTGTCAGGACTTGGCTTGGCATTGGAGGTCCGGCAAACTCATCAGCCCATCCTTTACCCAGACACACTTTGCAGAGTTCCTCTGGAGGGCAGTGTCTTCCTTTTCTTGTTGAAATCTAACCCAGTTCTTCAAGTTTCACTTCAAACATGACTTCAGTAAAGTCTTCCTTGTTTCAACCTGTTAAATGTGACCCCTCTTTTCTGAGTGGTCACTTTCTACCTCTCCTGCAGCCTCACATTATTTCCTTGGAGTTCAATTAGTTATTCAGTGCAGTTTTATATCCTCCTCTCCATGACCTCTTTCTTGAGGAGTGGATCTTAGTCATCTTTATGTTGCTTGTACAACCAGCATAGTGTCTTTCATGTAGTAGGCACCCATAGGAATGGCTGAGCTCTGTGGTGCAGGAGAGTGTGAGGTCAAAGAGGGATGTGGTAGGCAAGACCACTGAAGAGGGCTTAGAGGAGCTGCTGGCCCCTAGCTGGACCTTACTGGGGCCTCACAGAATCTAGACAAGTTAGGGGGATGCAGGGTACGTTGGGCAGAAGAGTAGCCCAAGCAAAGCCTAGAAGTAGAATTGAATACCTGTGGGAAGAGATGATTTGATTATGCATTTTTCTTCTGAAGTCAACCACCCAAGGGACTGTAACTAACTGGTCAGCATATGGGAATGGTCAACATAAGGAACTTCCATTGAGTACATGTGGTGCATGTCTGATCTATGAAAACTAGATCAGCTTAAGGTGTCAGCCATGGAGGTTCTACTGTATTTACTCTGCTGGGAAAGAGAAAAGATGGCTTTTTATTTGGGGAGGAACTTTACAGGGAAAGCGTTTGTTCTCAGTTCAAGGCCAGTTCCCAGGTTGAAAGAGTGCTTAGGAAAAGCGGGAAGCTAAGGGGCTTGCTCAGAGCAGAATCAGAGTTGTCCAGGCCAATAGGAGGTAACAGAAGCAGCACTGGCCAAGGAGGAGTGAAGGCTGTGCAGCCCTGGGCCTCGGAGACTAGGTGAAAGCACATTATAAGAAAGGCAGTTTCTTAATGTCATGCTAACGTTAGTTACCTATCATCGCCTTGAACGCAGATTTTCATAGACTCTGAGATTAAGAGGTATTGAGAGGATTGTATCTGTGCCAGCTCTCAATCTGGGGTTATCTTTTTGTTCTTTTGGAATTGGTCTCCTGTGTTCCTATATGTGCCTTGATTGTAGCATAACCACATTGCATTGAAGTGATTTGTTTCTGTGTCTGTTTCCCTGAACAATATTGTTAGCTTCTCCAGATCGGGATCATGACAATGACATGTGGCAGGAAAACAGCATTTCCGGGAGAGAGGGCTGTCTAGGGAGAGGTGCCAGGAGATCCTTGGTGAGATAAGGAGACAATGCCAGTGTGTCCTGGGGAACATGTGTTGCTCTTCCCTTTGAAAACCTGGGAGCAAGGCCAGGCACAGTGTTCATACCTGTAATCAGTACTCTGGGAGGCCGAGGCAGATGGATTGCTTGAGCTCAGGAGTTCGAGACCAGCCTGAACAAGAATGAGACCCTATCTCTACTAAAAATAAAAAACTGAGCTAAGAGGATCGCTTGAGCACAAGAGTTTGAGGTTGCTGTGAGCTGTGACACCACAGCATTCTACTAAGGGTGACAAAGTGAGACTCTGTCTCAAAAAAAAAAAAAAGAAAGAAAGAAAGAAAAGAAAACCTGGGAGCAAAATGTCTCTTCCAGGGCCTAACACTGATCTGGCACTTAGCAGACACATGGAACATCTGTTCCCACAAGGGCCAGTGGCGGTGGGCGCTGTGGCCACTGTAGCCCACTGAGGTGGTGTCTTCTCTCTCCGCAGCGGGAGCCCAGCATTGACCTGTTGCAAGCCTTCGTGGAGCACTGGAAAGGCATCACACATTACTACCTCGAAAGCACAGGTGGGGCCTAGTCCTCCCCAGCCCAGATACCCTGAAAGGGGCAGGGAGTAAGGTGTGGGCAGGGTGTCACCATACAAGTGTCCTGGGAAGGTGACATCTACTGTGCAAGAGTTCAGAGTTGGGGCTAAGCTAATGGAGACAGGGAATCAGACAGATGGGAGGAAGACATAGAGGCCTGGACACCTCTGTTATAATTCTTGAGTTGCTGGACCCACCCTAACCTTTTGAGAGAAAGGCTGTTTAAGGGAAGAGTAGGCAAAGGATGTTGGGAGGGTCTCACTGGCCTGACTCTGCAAGTCAAGCCACTTGCCCTAGCTTCCAACCAGGTAGCGCCTCCAAGGCCTTCAGTCCTCAAGTGCTTGTGCCTAGATTAAAAGAAAAGAAACTTAATGTAATTCCTGGAACCATCACAAGGAAATTTCTCTTGTAGAGATCTGGGGTAGGAAGGTATACAGCATGGCCTGGTCCTTCATCCCAAGCAGACACCCCAGAGAGCCAAAGCCTTGGGTCATCTAGGCCTGTGGGGATCACTCACTGAGGGACAGAATCTGATTGGCTGCTCTGCAGGCACTATGCCAATATTGGTAGATACAGACTGGTTGCCAGGTAACCGTGTTCTGCATCCCCAGCTTTCCATTTCCTGGAGTTCAGAAACGGGTTTGATCCCAGCCTACCCTTTCCTAAAGGCTTTCTTGAGCCAGTTCAAGAAATTAAAAGGTGACCTTTGGATAATCTGAGAGACCCTCTGAGAGTTCCATTAGAGCAGGTCTCCCAATCTTGACGTGGTTGACTGTACTGGATCCTTCTTTGTTCTGGGAGGCTGTCCTATGCAGCTCGCAGTGTTCCACAGCAGTTCCAGCCTCTACCCACTAGATGCCAGTAGCACCTACCTCAATTGTGGCAACCATAACTATCTCCAGACATTGCCTAATGTTCCTTGGGGGGCAAAATTGCTGGTCACCCAGTTGAGAACCACTTAGACTTTTAGACTAAAGATTTCTTGACAGTCTCAGCATATCAGGAGAGTGGGATGAGTCGCAGGTCTGATTCAGATCAATACAGGGCTGCGCCTGGATCTAATCTTTGAACTTCCAGAGTGATCCCTAGACCACAGGTATTGGAAGCGCAAGAGGTAGGTTGGCTTGCTCAAGAACCCAAAACCTTAGAGAAAAGCTAGGGGGTGCTCCAAGGCCAGTCACCAAGTACCGAAACTTTTGTTAAGAAACACACTGTATCCCCTGAGACTCTGACTACAGCAGCCCCACTAAGTTGCTTCCCTGTTGTTGACAGAGGGAGCAAGTTTAGTGATGGTGCATGGATTCTTTTTCTCCCTCATAGAAAACCATAATAATGCCTGTTTTTCTGAGTGTAAAAGGGACCTAAACAGGCTCCAGAAGGTTCTCTCTCAGCCTGCTGCTGGAGCGCAGCTTCTGAGTTAACGTGACGTACCCCTGGGCCTGCAGCATCTCACTCGGTCCCAGAGCTGACAGGCAGCCTGACAAGCCTACAACTAGGTGTTCCTGCCCCGAGTTTGGGACATGGCTACTGCCCTCTGATGGGGCATGCACGCATTCTCAGTCAGAGGGTCGTGTCCGGGGCCTCTTCCAAAAGGACATTTGTGTTTTTAAATAGGGAAACACCAGCTGTAGACTTCCGTTTCCTGGTCGCCCTCAGCCTCTCCACCCATCTCTCAGACAAGACTTCTCCCTTCTGGGCTGTGACAGAGAGGGTGAGGTGCCCACTCACACTTGTCTCCTGAATCTCACTTAGATGAGAACACCCCGGCCAAGAAAACAGACATTCCCTGGCGGCTGAAGCAGATGCTGGACATCCTGGTGTATGAGGAGCAGCAGCAGGCGGCCGCAGGCGAGGCAGGACCCTGTCTGGAGTACCTGCTGCAGCACAGGATCCTGGAGACGCTGTGCACTCTGGGCAAGGCCGAGGTGGGCAGGTTGAGGTGCCCTGGAGTCTTCTTCTAGGACCCCTGGACTCCAGGCTTGTCTGCCTGTGCCCTTCCCAGTCCTGACACTGTGGGTGGGGGACAGGTGTTGTGGCTGGCTCACTCAGAGCATCCCATCCCTCCAGGGGCATTCACTCCACAAAGGTGTGCTGAGCACCTGCCATGTGCTGGGCTGTGTTCTAGATGTGGGAGACACAGCACAAGAAGCCTAATGGGAGGCTCGGTGCCTATAGCACAGTGGTTATGGCACCAGCCACATACACCGAGGGTGGTGTGTTCGAACCTAGCCCAGACCAGCTAAAACAACGATGACAACTGTAACAAAAAATAGCTGGGCATTGTGGCGGACGCCTGTAGTCCCAGCTACTTGGGAGGCTGAGGCAAGAGAATTGCTTGAGCCCAAGAGTGGAGGTTGCTGTGAGCTGTGACACCACAGCACTCTACCGAGGTCAACAGCTTGAGATTCTGTCTCAAAAAAAATAAAAAGCCTAGAGGGAGAAGGGCAGGTTCATTGGACAGTATGTTCAGTGGTGACCTGGAAATGGAGGAAGACGAGGCAGGAAAGGTTTGGGAGCACCAGGAAAGCTAGTTTTGAATACTGTGGTGAGGAGAGGAGGCCTTGTGGGGGAGGAGTGTCCCGGGCAGTAGTTGTGGCCTGGCCTTCTGACAAGGTGCTGTTTTTCTGCCCTCAGTACCCGCCCGGCATGCGCCAGCAGGTATTCCAGTTCTTCAGCAAAGTGCTGGCCCAGGTGCAGCACCCCCTGCTGCACTACCTCAGCGTCCACAGGCCTGTACAGGTGAGGGTCGGGTGGCAACAGTGTCTGCGCGTGAGGCCCCCTCTGCCCTGCCGCCCCATCGCCCTCTTTGTGTATCCTGCTCCCCTTCCAGAAACTTCTCCGACTTGGCGGGACAGTTCCTGGGTCCCTGACAGAAAAGGAGGAGGTGCAGTTGACCACTGTCCTCTGCTCCAAGATCCAGCAGGATCCAGCCTTGCTCACCTACATCCTGGAAGTGAGCGCTTCTCTTGGGAATGGGGGGAAGATGTGGAACCCCAGGGCCAGGCCAAGGAGGTGCTAGCCAACCTGCATCCCAACAGGGGCCCTGGGGGGGGATGTCCACCATGATCCGATCTCATCCCACCCTTTCTACAGGGTAAAAAGACTATAGATAGGAAGAAGGCATCTGGAGATTCCCCTGGCCTGCCAAGGAGCACAGCCCGCCACAGGGACAAGGACCATTCCCACAGCAGTGCTTCTGCCAAGGGTCCCCAGCTGGATGGGGAACCCTGCAGGGCCCAGGCCTCAGATAGTCACCCGCTTGCTGAGACTGAGGAGCCAGATGGTGGGATAGAAGAGAGCAACCTGGTCACTGCCCTGCTTGGGCTGTGCAAGAGCAAGGTGCTGACTGTGGCGAGGGGAGGCTGGGTGCCTCAGAAGGTGGAGGGGGGTGGTCATAGGGAGGCTGTTGGGGTCTCAGATGCCTGTTTCTGAAGTCAGACCCCATCCACTAGAAGAGCCGGGTGGCACTGAAGGCCCAGGAGAACCTGCTGCTCCTGGTGAGTGTGGCCTCCCCGGCAGCTACCACCTACCTGGCGCAGAGCAGCTCTTGCTGCCCTGCCGTCACCGAGCACCTGTGCCAACTGTACCAGTCCCTGCCTGCCTTCCTGGACCCTGCAGACATTGCTGCCTTGGAGGGCATCAGCTGGAGGTGGGTTCTTAGCCAGGGCAGCATCTTTGGTGGCAGGTGGCCAGTTCCTCTAGTGTTCCAGGTGGGCTGGGGACTCCTACCAGCCACCTTTCCTCTGAGGTTGCAGCTGATGCCCCAGGGTCGCTCACCCTCCAGAGAAGTATCGCTGTTGCTGTCTCTGACCACAAACCCCCCAAGAGAACTGACCCCCAGCCACAGAGGTTCCATGGGAGAGGGTAGAGAGCACAGCTTCCAGGACATCCTCACCTCTCCTTGTAGGTTGCCCAGTGCCCCATCTGATGAAGCTTCCTTCCCTGGCAAGGATGCCTTGGCTGCCTTCCTGGGCTGGTTTGATTACTGTGACCACCTTATTTCAGAGGCACACTCGGTGAGCGGGGCAGTTGTGGATCGATCTCTCTGTACTGTCTCATCTCTGGGATACTTGGAAATGTGGTAGCTGGGAACTGAGCAGTACCCTGGGTTATCTAGGCCCCTCTGTCACATCAGGTCCTGTGCAAGGACACAGTTATTTCTCAATGGAAAACTGCGAAGG
Source organism: Perodicticus potto (assembly GCA_963574655.1). Classification (NCBI taxonomy): domain Eukaryota; kingdom Metazoa; phylum Chordata; class Mammalia; order Primates; family Lorisidae; genus Perodicticus; species Perodicticus potto. The sequence goes on from CAUYRH010149497.1 coordinate 12,567, forward strand.
TTATAAAACATTGAAGACATGTTCTTTGGCACCCAGGTGGTTGCAGATGCCTTGGCAAAGGCTGTGGCTGAGAAGCTGTTTGTGGAGACCTTGCAACCCCAGCTCCTGCATGTGTAAGTTTGTATATACTTCCCTCAGGTGGGGCCATGGTCTGCATCAAATCACCTACCTGTCCAAGCCCCTTCTTGTCCCTAAGGGCAGAAACCTCTGTGACCAGAGTCACATCTGTGGGCCCCACTAGTAATGTTTGCCAGGCCTTCCCCTGACATGCACGTGGCCCTGAGCCCAAAGGCTAAATGAAGGCCTCCCACCCTTAACTTCAGGGCCTCAGTAGTGATGAGGAAGTGACTGGAGACAACCTGGCCAAAGATGTAAGGAAACCATGAAAGGGTTCTGCCACCAGCCACCACTCCCTCACTGCCCCTCCTCCGCTCTCTATACCTGGCTCCAAGTACCGGGCCTGAGGTACCCTCTCCCTGCAGGTCTGAGCAGAGCATCTTGACCTCCACGGCCCTCCTCACTGCCATGTTGCGCCAGCTTCGCTCCCCTGCACTGCTGAGAGAGGCCGTGGCTTTCCTCCTGGGCACAGACCAGCAGCCTGAAGGCCCTGAGGACAGCCCCCACACCCTATGTGCCCACCTCATTGGGCACTGTGACCACCTCTCTGATGAGGTGCGGCGGGAGGGGCCTTCCTCTCTGCTCACTCCCTACCTTCACCAAAGGGATTTCCAGAACGCTTCTTCCCATTCTCATTAGCTTTCCCAGGTGATTCCACCTTTGAGGCATTGAACCCCCCAAAACAGTGATACAGTGATTGGTAGTCAGGCAGTTTTTATCACAGTATTTTCTGTGATCACATCCTTTGGCACTTTACAGATGTATTTTGAAAACTGCTTTTATGTTTATTTGACTCGATTGAGGCTTACAACCGCTCTGTGAGGTGAATCAAGTTGATTGTCCCATTTTTCAAACATGGAAACTGAGGCACAGGGAAGCCAGTTGGTTTGCTGAGATCAAATCAGTAATACAGCAGGGACCACCCCAACTTCCTAGTTCCTGGACCACCAACCACCTATTCTCCCAAAGCCTGCTGCCTTAGCCCCCAGCCAAGGGAGGTGACTGCTGCCTCAGAGGCCTTGTCTTACCCAGGCCAGCAATTCCAGGGTCCCCCAGGGGCTGGGCTGGGGCACTGCCATCCTGCTGACCCACTTCTGGCCGTAGATCAGCATTGCCACACTGCGGCTGTTCGAGGAACTGCTCCAGAAGCCCCACGAGTGGATCATCCGCAGCCTGATCCTGTGCCACCTTGAGGGCCGCCCCTATGTGGCCCGGGGCTCACCCGAGCCTGAGAGCTATGAGGATACCCTGTAAGTGAAACCCAGGCCATATGGGACCCAGCCTAGCCCTCAGCAGAGCCACCCTCTTTTGTGTTTGTGCATTCATGGGCCTCTGCCCTGGCCACAGAGACCTGGAAGAAGACCCCTACTTCACAGATGGCTTCCCCAGCTCCAGCTTTCAGCCCTCCACAAAGCCTTGCCCAGCTCCTTCCACCAATGCAGATGGGAAAACAGCAGTGACCGAGATCGTCAACAGGTAGGGAGCAGGTTAGGCAATCAGAGCCACTTGAGTTTGTTCTGTCTTTAGCCACAGCCCTGATGGGGTCCGGCACAGGGGAGAGCTGGGGGACGCACCTCCACACCTGCACTCCTGTCTCTCAGCTTCCTCTGCCTGGTCCCTGAGGAAGCCAGAACGTCTGCTCTCCTGGAGGACACAGGCTACGACACATACGTCCACGATGCCTATGGCCTGGTGAGTGTCGGCCACAGCCAGATCCATTTCTTGGGTTGATAAACTCTTTGATCTCCAGCCCAAAGAGCCCCAGAATCCATCCCTCCCGCATGGGTTCCCCCCTCTTCTGCAGACTCCTTCTGACCACTGGGCCCCTTTCCCCTTTCTCTCCTCCTATCTCAGTTCCAAGAGTGCAGTTCCCGTGTTGCACTCTGGGGCTGGCCTCCTGGTCCCACACCCTTGGATCCCCATGAGTCTGAACGGCCTTTCTTCGAGGGCCACTTTCTCCGTATGCTGTTTGATCACATGTCCCGGATTTTGGATCAGGTATCCAACAGGCCTGGGCCCAGCCTGCTGCCTCTGGAGTCCTTCGGGAGAGCAGAGGTTGACCACAGGGTCGACCCCTCTTCAGTTCTCCAGCTCCATACTGGCCCCCACCCCACTTCCCCAGCCGGGAAGCCCCATCTCGCCTCTGCCCCACACGCCCTAACACGTTCTGGCCCTCAGCCCCATGGAATCCATGACACACACATATCACGTGAGTCTCCCACCCCCGCACACGTTCACACTGGCCAGGCGCCTTGCTGGGGGAGTGCAAAAATGCTCCCCACCCCCTGCCAACCCTCAGCTTTGTCCATCGTGTTCCCTACAGCCATACAGCCTGAACCTGCAGGTGACCTCAGTCCTGTCTCGGCTCGCCCTCTTCCCCCACCCCCACATCCACGAGTACCTCCTGGATCCCTACATCAGCCTGGCCCCCGGCTGCAGGAGCCTGTTCTCTGTGCTTGTCAGGGTGAGGGTGCCTGCACCCAACGGGGTATACCCAGTAGGGGTGGGATGGGAAGGGAGAGGAGCATGGCAGGGTGGTTGGGGGCTGGGGGACTGGGCACCCTTGCCAGTGCCAGGGAAACTACAGGTGCCCTACCCTTCCTACCTCCCACAGCATGGCAGGGCCAGGGGACCCTGCTGGAGTGTCACTAGCCCTTTCTCAGTCTTCTGTGGTTCACATCCTAGGTGATCGGGGACTTGATGCAGAGAATTCAGAGGGTTCCCCAGTTCCCCGGCAAACTGCTTCTGGTACGCAAGCAGCTGATGGGCCAGGTCCCTGGGGAGCAGTAAGTACCTGGGGAAAACGGGTACCTAGGAAGACACCTTGGGGCATACAGGCAAAAAGTGCCTCTGATCAGGGAATGTTCAGCCACTGGGTCATGCCTGTGGATGTTGGCTGTCATGCTGGACCCACTCCTACCACCTCCCAGCTATGGCCCCTGTACTGTGTCCCTACAGGCTGGACCACCAGACCCTCCTTCAGGGTGTGGTAGTGCTTGAGGAATTCTGCAAGGAGCTGGCTGCCATTGCTTTCGTCAAGTTTCCTCCACGAGGTCCTCACCTGAACCTCTCTCCACCCCTAGAAGGGCAAGTCTGAGCCAAGAGCAGGACAGTGGGGGACTCCTGTCCACACCTCTGCCCTGGAGCTGCCTCCTGCCTGGCACTGCTGCCACACCCTCCTCCCGGGAGGGGGCTTGCACTCTTAGGCTCAGTCAAGGAGACCATGAATTGTCGACCACACCGAACTGGGTTTCAGGGAGGGGGCCTCCAAGGTCCCGGGTGCCCAGGAGCCAAAGAGATGGCTCCCCAGGCAGCATGGTATCCCTGAGACCTTCTTGGAGGAGCTGGGTGGAGACCAGGTGAGCACCCAGAGCCTCACATGCTGTGTGCCTGTGCTGCTAAGTACTGGCCGTTGTGGCCAGGGCCAAGACCCGTGACTCAATTCCAGGGCAAGAAGGGGAGTGAGCTGATGACTCCAAGGTAGACCAGGACCCAGGCCAGAGAGATGGGGCCAGGAGCCCTGTCACATTAGGAATCATGAAAGCAGCAGAGTGAGACTTCACATTTTTTCCCTGCCTTCTTGACTTAGCCCATGAAGAAGGGACAGGGAAGGGGACACTCGGACCCCTCTCCCTGGTCTGCCTCCCGGAGACTGTTACAAAATTCCCAACACCTCATGGCAAGTGCCCAAAAGCTGTTCCGCACCCAGGCGGGGGCAGCTGTTAATGAGAACCTTGCTGCAGCTGCGGCCAGGGCGGGAGCGGGCCAGGGAGCTGGGTGCCAGGCTACGGCTCCAGCCGGTTTCTCTCTGGCGCCTTCTGAACCCGTCTCGGCAGGTCCACAACACCTGGGCAGAGAGGTCAGAGACCAGGGGAGGCCAGGCCTCGCCGTCTGCATTCTGCTCAGCACCCAGGGTTCTCAGTGGCATGCCCTTCAAGGGGAACAAGGGAGCATGGGGTCCTTATAAGAACAAGCTGCCCCTGACTCCAGGCCCTAAGGCCTGGTGGGGAGGGGCCGAGGCTCAGACAGCCAGTTCTGGTGTTGTTCTCCCTGCATGCCCTCCATGGCAGGGGCTGCTAACCCCACCCGGCCCGAATCTGTCTCGACCTGCAGGAACACACGGGCAGCGCCAGGCATTACCTCACAGCGCGACTGCAGTTGCTGGCTTCGCTCCTGGGCAAGGAGGAGCAGGCCAGAGCCCCTTTCGCTTCCTTTTCCTGCCCATGCGGCTTCTAGAAGCCGGGCACAGGTTGCCAAGAGGTGACATGAAAGAGGAGGAAACTCAATGACCTCTGCCTCTCCTGCATTCCTCCCAGCGGGGGAGGACTCAGCTGCTGCTCTGAAGAACACCCTGTGTGTGCACGCACACAGGTGTTGGTCTGGACAGGGAGCAGATCTCAGTGGGTGAATGAGTCTGGACTCTTAGATTCCGACAATGTTTTAGGGTCTAGAAGTGACAGACCTTCCCCTTTCCTCAGTGCACTTTGGTGTTTGCACAGCATCTTCCCCGGACAGCACAGCAATAAATGGTGAGATTGTGTGGACACGATGGCTCTGTTCTCCATGCGCTGCGTGCTTCTGCCCAGGGCTCCACTGCTAATTTAGGCCCATCTTCCTCCCAAGGAAGACAAACTGAATTCTTTTTCCAGCACTGGAGGGGGGTGGTGGTAAACAGGCTCTGGCAGTGCAAATCTGATGTTCCTCAGCGCCTGCCAGGAACCAGACTCTTGGCCAAGCAACACTGTTTCTGCTCGGCTTACCCACAGCTGAGCGCCTGCTAGCCTCAGAGACACCAGGAGGGGACGGACCGGACCGTGTGGGATCATCAGTGTCCCGGTCTCTTTTTTTGTGTTTATGTCGCATGTCGTATGACTTGACTTGTAAACAGTGGGACTGATACTGAACACACTTTGTCCATGGATGGGTGTGGAGGGGTGGGGTGGCCTCACCAAGGATTCTGGGGCAGGGCAAGCTGTGAACTTGGAGGAGAAAGGGTCAGCCAGGCCCTCAGCTCGCACTTGTTGGGGTCACTGGGTGGCTTTTTAAAATACCAATGCCCAGGCCCCCACCACCAGTTAAGTCTGTGTCATAGGGGTACACCCAAAGTCAATACTGAAGGTCCCTAAGTGATCCTAACGTGCACCCAGACCTGGAAACTACTAATGGGAACAAATTACCACTGCCTGTCTAAGTGAGTATGGACCAGTGGGTGATGCTGAGAGAGGTGAGCCAAAAAAAGGGTTTGGGTCCATCATTCAAAAATGTTTATCCTTAAGAGGGGACAAGGACTCCTACCACCCTCTACAGGCCAACAAGACAAGGTGGCTGCCAAAAGAGGCAAGGAGGGGCCTGGGAAGGGGCCTTTTGAGATTATCTGGTCCCCCAGGGCTAAAGTGTAATTACCCTCAGAGAAGGGAAGCCCATACAAGCCTTTCCCTGCTCAGAATCAGAAATCTGTACCATATGTGTGGTGATGAGCAGTCTTATATTTTCATCATTCATTTCTTTTGGTTTTCCCTTAAATTTTAGTGGTGTTATTTTAAAAAAAAAAAAAAGTCCTGTTATGATTCAGCTGAGCTGAGGGGAAATGAAGAAAAGATTTGGTCAGGATTGGGTTGAGGCTGGAAAAAGGTGGAGGAGAAGGGGGTTCCAAGCCAGGGAGGCCCAGGGAGACAGGAATCAGGCCAGCGTTCCCACCTCCCATCCCACCTGGAGCTCCCCTAGGGTCCCCACTGCCCCAGCCTTGCAGTGCTCAGAGCTGTGTTTCCTTAGGGACAGTCATCCTGCCCCACAGGCAAGATGGAGCCAGCCCCAACAGTGTCTGGGAAAGGCCTGGGTGGCTATTGGTGGCCAAAAAGGAGCAGGAGCTTTCTGGGACAGCAGTTCCTCCTTGCTTCCTTCCTACAGAAACAGGCAGGAAAGACAAGGTAAGCAACACCCATTTACTCAGCAAGGTGCCCCTCCAGGTTCTAAGGGTCTGGTGAGATCAGGACCCAGGCCCTTGCCAAGGTGGACACAGAAAGTGATGAGCAAATGCCATCTGGGGTTTAGAGAACTCTCCATCCTCACCCCCTTACGAAGAAGCCTCAGTGCAATCAGGTTCTGTACTTCTGACTCCTTGCTCAGTTAAAGGCACAGTCCTTTGTGGTGCAATGTAGGGGCCTGCTCCTGAAAGTCCCCAAGAACCAGAAATGCCCCATGCCCAAGGCAACAAGATCCCTGATTGACAGCCTCCTGCCTCCATCAGAGGGAGGCAAAGCCACACTGAAGGAAGCACAGCTGCCCAGCTCCTGGCCCCTGCTACCCCCTTCCTATCTGTTCACTGGGACAACAGAGGATTCCTGAATCCGCTGTAGGAGCTGGCTTTGTAGGTCTTCCTCCATCACCTTCCACCAAGAGAAGTTCTCACCCCGAATCTTTGGAGGCTCATTCTCAACACCTGGATTGCGAAAAGCCACAGTCACCAGCATATTCAGACAAATACCATCTGTATGGTCTCTGCCCAGGTGCTGCAGTCCAAGTAACCCCTTGGTCTCCACCACCAAATGGTGCAGGGTCAGACACTCCTGCAACAGCCTCAGGACAGCCATCTTGATGCCACCCCTCTGCTCCATGGGGGTGAAGCCAGAGACAGTGACAGGCAAGTGAGGCACGCCCACTGTGCTCACTAACACCCACACTGTCTGGACGCTGGTAAAGGTGGCCACAAGCCGCTGGCAAACCACACTGCAAGAAAGCTCTTGGGGCAGAATGAAGGGGTGACTGGCCTGCTGGCGGTACTGCGCAGCTAGCTCAATCAGGTGCAGGATATCATGTGCCCGCAGTGGAGTGGGCAGGGAGGTCCGAGGGTACCAGGCAGCCTGCAGGGACTCCTCATCTGCCTCGCTGGAAGTCTTGAGAATTCCACCTAGGAGAGATTTAGGGGACAGGGTAGAGGAAGGGTCTGTGTTGAAAGGGGGTCTGGCAGAGTAAACAGATACCCCTGACCCAGCAGGAAGCCCCAGGACCCCAGCTGATGCCAGGCTACACCAGCCAGAGGAGGCTGGCTGCAGAGGGGTTGTCTTACTGGAGGATGAGCTGGGGGGAAAGGTGTCAACTGGCCTGTGCTCACACCGCCACCAGGTGGGCTGTACCTGTGTGGTGAGCGAGGAACACAAAGCGGATCCAGGAGAGGCCCCGCTCCTCCACAGACAGCAGCGTCACAGGCTCACAGTGCAGCCCAGCCTCCTCCTTCACCTCACGCTGCATCGCCTCCACAATGGTCTCCCCAGGCTCCATTCTCCCCGCGGGCAGGTACCATGACCCCCGGCACTCTCTCTTGGCCTCCTGGATCAGTAGCACCTCATCCTGAGGGGACAGAGAGGCTCTTCACCCTCTACCTCAGCAGACTGGGAGCTCAACCAACAGCCCTGGGACCTGGTTGCCCAAGACTCCCTTCCTGGTGGACACTCTCTCAATGGCTACCCAGGAGACCTGCCCCCGCCACTGTGGCTGCAGTCATGTTCTAGGTCTGCAATTCATCCCTCTCTGGATTCAGAAGGACTTCCACTTCAGAAAGGAGCTGAGTCCTAGAAGCTGCTTCACCGGCTGGAGATTAGGCCCCAGGTCACCATGTGTCCTGCACAGTCGTGTCTGTATGTGTCACTGTGTATCTGTCACCACCAAAATGGTTCACATACTGTTTGCAGCAGGTTCTCACACGGAAATCTCGGCTTTTAAACCTGTCCCCACTCTATATAACCGGGCCCTAGCGCCCTGGCCCTTTGTAGGTGTTACTACATCAACTGCACAGGGATAGACATCAAAGGCCTGAGTGTAAGCTGGGGTTGTGCCACTGGTATCCGTAGGTAGGTCTTTGCACAGAGATTGATGAGCGCCCACTCCGCATCAGGCCCTCTGCTACACTCTCGGGAAAGGAAGAGGAATACGACAGCCGTCTTCTCAAGGAATGAGGGCCTCAGTATCCTCTTCTGTACATGGGGACACTTGCACAGCACAGATGCAAGTGTAAGCGGGAGTGCTTTGCAAACAGAGCAGCGCCACACACACAGCAGCCGTGGCTGTGGTCATTAGATCTTGTGTCCCCTCCTGGGCTGGCTGCGCGCTCCCGAGCCCCGGGCGGGCCCGGCGGGCGGACGCTCACCTGCTCGTTGAGGAACACGGCCAGCACCACGTAGCTGACGTTCTTCCGCAGCCGCACCGGCGCCGGAGGCTTCCCGGCCGGTTCCGAGTCACAGCCCTGCACGAGCAGCCCCCGGCCCCCCAGCACTGCCGCCAGCGCCCCCGCCAGGCCCTCCGAGGTCATCGGGTCGCCTGAGAGGCGTCAAGCCAGGCTCTCACAGACCTACAGAGCCGTGCGGGGCGGGCCACAGGCCAGCGTGGGGTCCAGCGCCCTAGCCCACACCCTGCGGCTGCGGACCGGCGCCCTCGCCAACGCGGAAGCGCCTGGAGAGCCCCAGACGCTGGTAGGCTGTGTTTCACCGCGGCCTCCTAGGATTGGTTCGCGTCACCGCCGAGGGGGCGTGGCCAGACGGCCGGAGGCTGGGCGCCCGCGCCGCTTGCGCCCCTGAGTGTGTCCGCTCTTTTTTTCGCTCTCCGGGCGCCTCCCGGCTGCCGGCCTAGCTCTTGCCCCCAGTGAGCACTTGTCTGCTCGGGTTCCGAGGTGACGTCATTCTGCCTGAAGGATGCGTTGCGCCGTGGTGGCAGCGACGGTGATGTCAGGAGCCTGATAACGTTACGGGTCCCAGGCCACAGCGGCTTGGACCCACTGTCCCGCTTTTGTCATAAACATTCTACTTTATTAACAGAGATGATCACTGCCCAAATAACTTCCTTCTTACTTCACTAAAATGCACTAAATGTCACGTGGCCGGAGGGACATAAACCCTGCCTTGGAAAAGATGCTGCTTCAGTCAGAAAGATGGACACCGACGTGTAATAAAGGCAGCTGAGCTTTGTTGGCTAAGTGCTAAATGATTGTTTGGGGCAGGAAGAGTGACAGGTGCTCAGAGGAGGGAAGCAGCAGGTTTGAGGTGGGAGGGGCGATGAGGCACCAGGGATAGAATTAGCCGGCCCACCCTTCTTGCAGTCCCCCGACCAGCAGTTTCCAGGCTTTACCTGCTACAGCGGGAGCCCATGGCGTGGCCGTCAGTGGTGTCTGGTTCCTTCATCATCACCCTCGGTCCCAGGGTAGAGTGCCTGGCGGTGGACAGCAGGCTGTGGGTTGTTTCGTCGAGCTCCTGCTTCTCTCCCAGCCTGACCTTTTCCTTCTCAGAGCCTCCCTTAACCTCCTCTCAGGACAGGAAACAGGGCCAACTGGAAGGAATCTGCCAAGCAAGCTGAGCCTGGGCCCCTCTTCCCCCCCTGTTGCCCTTGGACACCTCCCTTTTGGAGGGGACAGTGGCATAGTGATGTGGACAGAGCACAAGGACTTTCAGCCAGACATTAGGCAACTCCTGGCCAGCTTGCTCTGTACCCCTGGGTAGGTTGTGGGCCACAGTCTTCTCATCTGTAGAGTGGGGCCATAACACTTCTTTTACAGGGTTGTCGACAAGATATTAAGACATTCAGGGAGGAGCTGTGTGGACTGGCCCTCATTGGATACCACCACCAGGCAGCCTTCCACTCCTCCAGGCTGGGCCCACTTGGCCACAACACTTGTTGCTACAACAGAAAGGCCCATCCTCATGAAATGTGCCCACAGAACTAGACTTTACTCTCAGGAATTCCAGTGACACCAGGTCAGCCTCTCTAAGCCCTTCTCACATTAGAATTCTGACTTTGACAAATTTGAATTTGACTCCCTGGAAGCAGGGCCCTGTGTTAATCTGCGGGGGACCCCTGGAAGGCCTACCCCTGAAAGGTTTTGAGGCACCACTGGGCCAAGCTCTGTACTGGACCTCTCGCCTCCCAAACCCCTGCAGTCACAGGGCTGAGAGTCAGGAGTCTGGGCTACCAAGCAGTCTGTCAACATATTTGCTATGCATGTTTATCCCTCAGTTTTCCCATCTGTGAAGTGGGGGCAGACTCCTTTCTGCCTCCTGGGGATGATTTGAGAGAGAATGAGGTCATGTCTGGGCAGGGTTCTGACAGCTTCAGAGGCGCCTAAGGTAAACACCAGAGGCTGAATTGCCTGGAAGAGCTAAGACTCCACCAAACCACCACTCCACACCCCATCTTCCCTGGGGGAAAGCGCTCCTATCGAGTGGGCCAATCACCCTGTGGTGAACAGTGCATGAGACAACAGAACATGCCAAAAGTCCCTTGTAAACTGTGAAGGAGTGTGCCCTAACCCTTCCTGAGGTGCAGAGGAGACAACAAAGAAGCAGACTCTCTCAAAGCCTCAGGAAAAAGAGAGCTGTAGTCAAACAGGGGCAGGAGAGGCCCGAGACAGAGGGAGAGAAGCCATGGGAGGGAGACTGGCAGGATAGGAACCACCAAGGTCTCCATCACATCTGCTGTGTGCCCTCCAGTCCCAGAGAGGGAAGAACACAGACAGAGTGCCCAGCCACACAGCGCAGTGGATGATGGGAGTGAACTGACTGCTCCCAGCACCCATGGGAGTGGAGCCTGAGCCAAACATTTTGGGGCATGTGTGAGCACATGTGCGGGTGAGCATGTGAGCAGGAAGGCCTAGGCTAGGCAGCCTTAGGGACCCAGATAGGGACGGGACGGGATAGGCAGGCAGGGTGGGGCAAGGATGTCTGCAGTACTAGAGTTTGAGGAGCAGTTAGGCCAGTCTCTGGACAAAATAGGAAAGGTAAGGAGGGTAGGAGCCTGCACTGCAGAGCAGAGGTAGGGCTAGCTTCAGGCTGGGCTGTCCCACTCACTCTCAGTGACCCTGGGGCAGCCGTATGTACCCTCTAGGCCAGCTGTCCAACATAGGCATTGTTAGATTCTGGAACAGAAAAGGTCATTAATGGAAGAACTGATGAAATCCCAGAGAAGCCTATAGCTTTGGTAATACTGTTATATCTATGTAGATTTTGTAGTTTCGATAAAGGCAACATGATTACACAAGGTGTTCACATTAGGGGAAGCTGGGTGAGGGATAATTAGGAACTCTCTGTGCTATCTTTGTGGCTTGGCTATATATCTAAAATTATTTCAAAATTTAAATGTCTGAGCGTTTTAACAGAAAAAAGGAAACCATCGAATATGCACACCCCATGCTCATTTCTACCTCGGTGAGTTGTGTGTCTGTGATATCTAGGCCAGATGGAGGGACTGGAGGCACTGGAGGCCGAAGGTGGCCAATAAGCTGGTGACCCTGGGAGAAGCTGGGCCCAAGGGCCTTCAGGAGAACAGTGCCATCACATGCCCCAAGCTGAATCTCAGGCTTGGCTGCATTCCTCCACCTGGCCGGGCTGCATTCCCAGGCCCAGTCCTGGAACACTTGAACATTGGTCCACTTGCTATTTATAGTCAGACCAGACATCCCCTCAAGGAGGCTCTGACCCACCTGGAAGGGGAGAGAAGGAAGAGGCCCAGTGACTGGACCATCCCCGATTGCCATTTTCCCACCTGAAGGACCCCATATTTGGGGTTCTGGGGTGGCAAGGAGACACAGCTATAAAAGGTGAAATATAGGTAGAAATGGGTCACTCAGTGCTCCTTGGAACATGATCAGCTATAAAGTGCATACTTTGCAAGGAAGAGGACAGAGGGGAGGGCAAGCTATCTTTAAACTCTATTAAGAGCTAAGACTATGATGTAAATGAGGTGGCTTGAGTCAGAAAACTTGGTTCAAATCCCAGTTCTGCCACTAAAATTATTGTGAGACCTTGGGTAACTTCCTTAACCCATCTTCCTGTTTCTTCTTCTGTAAAATGGAAATAAATCATGTCTACCTCAAAATAATGATAAGGAATTAAATGAGATAATTTACATGAAGGAGATTAAATGAGATATGTTCCATGAAAACAGTAGCAGAGTAAAACATATGAATTCTCTAATTTTTTTTTCTTTTTTAAGCCTGTAAAAAAGTCAAATAACTGAGCTGTCCAAGCAATGAAGAAATTCTAAATTTTTTTTCAACAAGAGGCAGTTATGTAAATCATGGCAAAACTACTTAATGGGTTGCAGCAGCGATGTAGAATGAAGGTGAGGTGGCAGCACAGAAAGTGTTATAAGAAACCAAAGCCAAAGCACACCAGAGCACTACAGGTCCTAGGAGAAGGTACTAGAAGGAAATACACCAAGATACTCATAGTGGTTAGGGGTGAGTAGAGATAGGCTTGTAGGTGAATTTCTTATTTTCTAAATGTTCTGAAAGTATTTTACATTTATAATAAAAATTTTTATTTTATAAAAAAAATTCCCCAAACCATAGCAGAAACAGGAATGACAAGAGTTGGAGCATTTTTGGTGTGTGCCTGGGATACACAAGGGAAGAGTAGAGGGCAGACCCCCACCTGGAGGACTAGGGGCATTGCAGGGACAGGACGGATGGGCTGTCCAGGGCAGTGAGGCTCATCCTGGGGCAGCCAGGCTGTATTCCTGGATGTCCAGGTGGTCGAGGCAGACAGAGAACTAGGGTAGTCTGGCGTTTTGGGTAGGGTGGGCACAGGAATCTCTGCAGGCCACTTCGCCATTGTGCCCCAGGACTCTACCTTGCCCACCTGCTGTTTCAGTCAGCAGCATCTAGTCCTCAGTGGGAGGCAGAGCCCCAGGTGCCAGGAGAAGAGAAGGCAATGGTGTCTTAAGTCCCTGCCATCCTGGCCCCAGCCCACCCCCCTCCATTTGCCTCTGCTCCAGAGCAGAGTTCTGTGTCTCCCCTCCCTCCCTGGACCACGTGGCCTGCAGGAGCAGGGCCAACCACACTGGCAGCCATCACAAAACAACAGACTTTAATGGAAATCATGAAGGAGTGGGGCGGGCAGAGGGAACAGAGCAAGGTGGCATCACCCACGCCTTTCCCTGCTGCCAAGCCTGGGCAGTCCCTGATGCTGTCCCCTCTCCACACTTCCCAGCTCTTCTGGCAGGAGGACAGAATATCAGCGGCCCCTTGTCCAGCATGTCTGCAGTGAGCCCAATGATGATGCGGTAGCATAAGCAGAGCCAGGGCATGGGTGAACGGCAGGGGTAAGGTGGCATTAGGAGGTGCTGCTTAAGCCAGGATGATTCCCGAGGTCCCCCAAGGAAGGGCTGCTTGTCTCCTGGGCAGGGGGCAGGGTTGGAAGTAGTCAACCACCCCCAGTGTGGGCTTGGTACCATGGAGAGGGACTTGGGGGTGGGGCAGGAGCTAGCCTGTGAAGGGCAGGTGTGAGCTTCTGTGGCACTACGGTTGTTGGTTTTAGGGTCCAGGGCAGGGGTGGAGAATGGAGCACCCCACTTGTGCCCAGAGTGGTAATTATGAGATTGACCAAAAGCCCCCAAGTCCCCCACATCCTTCCCTGTTGCCACTGCATCTGCACCTGGCTAAGCACCTGGTCTACCTGCCCTGACCCCCCCCACCCCAGACAATAGGAACTCCCCTATTTGGCCTCCTGTAATGTCTCCACCGCCACCTTCACTGCTTGGAACACAGCCCAGTCCATCTAGGAGAAAGAGAGAAGACAAAGAATTGTCAATCACATTCCCAGCCCCCCAGGCCCTGCACTCTGCTCAAGAATACCCTTCCTCTGAGCAGAGCTGGATCTGACACGTCCACTGCAGCTGGGCCACAGAGGGACTTGGGCAGCACACCCAACCCGCTAGCCAGTGTCACCCTCACCTGGGCATAAAGCAGGTGGCAGTCAGGGGTCAGGCTGGGCCCCTGGTGGCAGAGCTGAGCAGAGAGGGCAGAAGTCTCAGGGGATAGGAAGTGCTGAGTGACGCTGACTGTGCTTACCAGGCCCTGTACCTGAGTCAGGGAGGACACAGGCAGGAAGATCAGTGCAGGCCCAACATGGTGCATCCTCTCCCTGTGCCACTGGTCCCCAAGACCTAGCTCCCCTAATGACCCCACGTAGCTCTCAGAGAGCAGAAGCCCTGGATATAGCAGCAGACACTCCAAAGGCCACCGCCTTAACCAGGCTCGAGGGCTTCCAGAGACGACACAAAGCCTCTCCATGTCAATGTGCTGAGAAGGCCAGGACCCACCTCTGGAATGAATCCCAGTCAGGCAGTTTTGATGATTTTGCGACCACTCAGCCTCCCTGTCTCCTGCCCAGCCTAGCCCTCGGGCATCAAGAAGATATTATATATGCATGATATTGCCTGTTTCCCTCTCACCCCCTAATCTCCACACAGCCCCCACCCACCAGGAAGCACCTGGTGGGGAGCCCCCGCAGGCACCAGCACGGCCTCCCCGGGGCCCTGCAGCAGCGTCCAGCAGCTCACGCCCCACTCCTCACGCAGGCGCCGCCGCAGCCCCGCATCCAGGTAGCAGCTGCCCGGGGCCCCGGGCTCCAGAGTACCTGCCCCAGATGGGCACACCTCGAAGAAGAGAAGAGGGAATGAGTGAGGCTAGAAGGAAAGGGCAGGGCTGTAGGAGGCTTCAGCTCAGAAAAGAGCTCAATGGCCAAGTGAGGGGCATATGGGGAGGACATGGGCTGGGTGGTGTAGGGATAGGGCAGCTCAGGTTAGCAGAACAATCCCTGGGCTAGAAGCAACTTAGAGGACAGGATTAAGGGCTCTAAAGCTGAGGGGCCAGAGTCTCTGCTTTTCCCGGGGCTGGATGCCTTTAGTAGCCTCCATGGCCGTGGCCCTGGCTGCCCTCTGCTCCCCCTCACTGCAAAAATCCAAGGAGATGACCTTCACAATCCCAATTCATGAACTGTCTACCCCAGGAGCTCTTAACTTGGAGTCTTGTGAATTGCCTGAATTATGTGCTAAGTTGTGGGTGAGTAGGTAGCTAGATGGCCTTGGGGATACAACCCAAAGCATTCAGCAAATTGCTGTAAGATCCTGGATCCAGAAAGTCAAGGCCACACAGAAGTTCTGCCTCCTAGAGGCTGGAGAAGCAACCTGTCCAGGCCAAGGCCTCTGCATCAGCCATGGGGGCCTCCACTAGCCCAGCCAAGGGAGGGAGCCCATTGGGCAGGCAGGGGCTCATGAAGGCCAGAGGAGGAGGTGCTTGTAGCACCTGCAGAGCTGAGCATCAGCATCTCAAATGGGCTGCCAGTTCCATCCAC
The DNA here is from genome assembly GCA_963574655.1 of Perodicticus potto. NCBI lineage: Eukaryota > Metazoa > Chordata > Mammalia > Primates > Lorisidae > Perodicticus > Perodicticus potto. Next base: position 27,800 of record CAUYRH010149497.1, read on the forward strand.
CCCACTTCAGGGAGGATCTCAGCCTTTGTCCCTGGGCCATGGCGGGAGGGGAAGGCCAGGAAGCAGACTAGACCCTAGGGGAGTCCCAGCCATATGCCAAGACTCCTTTGCCCCTGGTGTCTGAGGTCCATCCTGGAGCTCAGCAGCATTTCCCAGCCCACCCAGTAAGAATGTCCCCTTCAGCCCCTCCCCATGAATCATCGAGTTGGAACTGCCCATAGCTAGCCACACCCAGCTGAGCCCAGGCCATCTGAGTATGAAGGTGTGTTGCTGTCTGCATGTCCTTGCATCTGTGTGCACATCTATACCTGTGTGTGTCTGTGGGCAGGAGGGTGGTGGATGCACATTGCCCTCTGCATGTCTGTGTGTCTGTGCCTTAGCAAGGAGAGACACTTGGTGGGTGTCTTTTTCCTAGGACAGTCAGTGCTCAGCTGGACTTCAGAACCATCAGACCCTAACCTCATCCCTGGCCTCCCATGTCCCTGCCCCTCAGGAGCCTCCTGCCCTACACCCAGCCCCAGTCCCTCTCATGGCCCAGCTTCCCTTCCCCCTACCATGCCACTGCCTTCAACCCCCTCATTTGCCCGTACCTCCAGAAGCACCTCCTTTGGGAAGCCTCCTCTCAGGAGGTGCAGATACCAAAGGGTACAGATACCAAAAGGAGGGTAGATACCAAAATAGGACAGTGTCTCAGAAAGGCACCCCTTGCCTCCGGCCAGCCCCCATCCAGAGCTCAGGGAGAGGAGGCCGTTTCCCCCCACGGGGAGCACAAGTGTATTGACCTGGGGCTGCGACAGTCATAAGCTCTGATCCCAGAGCTATCACTGAGTTGTGGTTTTCCCACCAGCAAACTGGAACAGTGGCAGTATCTGCCTTGGTGGGGACAGTTAACTAAGCTAATTCGCCCAAGACCCAAGGCCCTGTGCCCAGCGCAGCAGCTGCTTCTCCCACTTCAGCATGAGATCCAGGCCTCCTGCCTCAAGCTCTTGTTCTTTCTCTGGGCCCCACCTGCCTCCTTTTACCCGTCTGTGTGAGTCGGGACCATCCAGCTCACCTGAGGGAGTGGGGCGGGGAGCGGGCACACAGGGAGCAACACTCAGGTGGGCAGACGGGATGAGCTCCTGGGGCTGGGCAGGGGCAAGGGGAGGGCCCCCGGCTCCTTCCTCACCATCTGGAGAAAGCGGCGGATTCTCTGGGCGTCCTGTGCCCGGAACACGTGCCACACAGTGCTGACCTGGCTGCCTGGAGAGCAGAGCCCCTCCCCGTCCAGGCCTGAAAGGAAGTCTGAGGGAGGCCAAGTGCTCAGGCGGGCCCAGGGCTGTGAGGCAGACCACACCCCTGCAGCCTGCCCACTCCCTGGGGCCCATCTTCAGCAGAAGACTCACCTTTCTGTGCCCGGTGCCAGGCAGGCAGTGGTGCCTCAGCATGCACCAGGATGCTGACCAGGTCAGTCACCTCCACACAGAGGTTCTTGGTCCCCAGGTGTCCACGGTGTGGGCTCACACCTGTGTGGAGGTGGAGAAAGGATAGTTGGGAACAGAGTCGGAGAAATGCTTCAGCTCTGTGGCCATGGCACAGACACACGTGTGCCCTAGACAAACGCGCATGGGAACGAGGAGTGGGCCGGCAGGGAGGGGATACTCACCATAGGCTGCCCAGAGTTGGGGCCCCAGTGGATGCAGGGCAGGGCCCGGCGGGAGGTAGGAAGCCAGGTTGAGTTTCCCATGTTGGGCACAGTACTCTGGGAGTGGCAGGCTGGCCGCCAGATTCTCCACTCTATGGGGGGACAGGGTCATGTCCAACAGGTCCAAGCCAGACACATAGACCCCATCACAGCCCCCACTGCTGGGGTAACTCCCAGAAGGCAAGCTGGAATCTCTGAGGGTCAGAGGGTGGGTGTGGGGAAAAAGAGGCGGGGAGGGCTGGCCCTTGGTATCACACACACCTGCTGGTGTCCTTGTCCCCCAGAGCTCGATGCAGCAGGAGGACAGAACTCTCGTCTGACTTTGGGCGAACTGGGGGAGACACAGAATGGTCCTTGGCCAGAGGCCCCTGCCCCAGTGGTAGTGGCACATAAGTCCAGTGTTTGCCCTGGGCCTGCTCCCACCTCCAGGTCACTCTGGGACTCCTGTGCCACCCAGACCCTGGGGCTCAGGCTCCCGGCTCCCTCCACTGGGCAGGGATACTTACTCTCAGGCTGGGAGAAGCCCTCCCAGAATGTCTTGCTGCCCAGGCTTGTGGGCTTGGGAGGCCCCAGGGGGGTGAGCGCCTGCACCTGGCCTCCAAGTGCCCCAAGAGCTTCTGCCCCCCATAGGCTGCCTCGCAATGCCCTCTGGATCCCTGACACCAACACGGGCTGTAGTGGGAGAGGAGGGAGGACATGAGGAGAATGAATGGGGCACCAGCGTGGGCAGGGTGGGCAGACATCAAGGGCACCAGGTCACCATGGGGACCTGGCCCTGAGGGTAGGTGAGGCCCTAGGTCATGGTGGGGTGGGCAGGAAGCCTCACCTGGCCCTGTCTCCAGTGCTCCTGAAAGAGGTAGAAGCCTTGCCGAGGCCTGGGCTCCTGGAGCCACAGCAGAGCCCCAGGAGGTGGCAGCCGGGGCCGCACAGGGGGGAGGGGCAGGCCTAAGCCCCTGCGCAGACCTGAGCCAGCCCGAAGTCCCGGCCCCAGGGCTTTCTCCTGGATCTTCCGCTCCACCACCTGTGCGATGATGCTGTCCAAGATGTTGGTGATGCGGTCGTCCTGTGGGGGGATCCCAGAGGGACAGGAGGGCTCAGGACCCACCTGGCCCCATAAGGAAGGCCGGCCCCAACCTCCCACCTCTGGGTCTACAGGACCCGGGGCTCCCAGCCCTCCCTCCATGCCCTTTCTCACACTGGGCAGGGCTGGGGTGACAGGGGCAAAGGCCATGTGTATCCGCTCATGGCCCAGGCATAGTTTGACTGCAGTAGAGGCCAGCAGTTCACAGAGAGAGGGACAAGGCAGGGACCTTCGGCCAGCATGGTCCTCTGCTGGGGTCTCCGTGGAGTCTGGGGTCTCTGTAGGGGAGGGCAATGGTGAGGGGCTTCACGTTTAGCCCCTCCCCCTCCTCTCATTGCCCATGACATGCTTCCCTCAAGTCCTGGCCAGGCCTGCTCTCTTTCTACCAGCACCCCACCTTGACTCTACCTGTGTCTCCCACTCCCCACCTCTTCTGAGAGGGGGCTCAGAAGGGGTGCTTGGCCAAAGAGGGGTCAGGAGCTTATCTCAAGGGATAGAAATTACTGTTGGGGAGTGCGGGGGTTGCTAAAGCAACTCCAAATCATCCCTGGACGCTTCCACTGTCTGTTCCCCTCCAGCCTCAAACTCTGGCCCAGCTTCCCTCTTACACAGTCCCAGGGGCAGGAGGACCGGCTCACCCTCTTTGATGTCCTTTGTCCTGTTGGTGTCCCCATTACAGGAAGGTTGTGGAGTTGGGGGTGTTTTCTCTGAGGGTTCCTTCTGTTAAATGCATCCACCACCCCCCAATCCAACCAGAGATTTAAAAACTGGCAGACACAACCCAACCCACAATAACTAACAATGGACTCTTACAAGTACTAAAATTGTATTTCCAGGAGCAAAATGTTAGAGGATATAGATTTAGTTGGGAAAAGTTGCTCATGAACTTCTACATACAGTATGGTCTAAAGTGTGCTAAAATAGACATGAATACAAATGACTGGACAGAAATAAGTCAAAATGCTAATGCTGGCATTAGAGGCCACTGTCATCATCTTCATTATACTTGTCTGTATTGTCCAAATTTTCCACAAGGAGTATGTAGCACAGCGTCTGGCACACAGATGATTTTTTATAATAAAAAGATGAACTCGGGGGCACCTGTGGCTCAGTGAGTAGGGCACCGGCCTCATATACCGTGGGTGGTGGGTTCAAACCCAGCCCCGGCCAAACCGCAACCAAAAATACCCAGGCGTTGTGGGTATTTTGTGGGCGCCTGTACTCCCAGCTACTCGGGAGGCTGAGACAAGAGAATTGCCTAAGCCCAAGTGCTGGAGGTTGCTGTGAGCTGTGACGCCACAACACTCTAACGAGGGCGACAAAACAAGGCTCTGTCTCTTAAAAAAAAAAAAAAAAAAAGATAAACTCATAAAAGCTTTGCAAAATGCTTATTGAGTGCCTACTATGTCTCAGGAGCCAAAAACACTGAGAAGGTGGTTCAGTGCTTCTCCTGAAGGAGCCCATGGCTTGGGGACACAGCCATACCAACTAGCATGACTTTCATGTTGTGGCAGGGAGTGAGGACTTTTGGTAGGTGGAGCGAGGTGGGCTAGATACTTGAGCTGGCTATGTGGCTCCTAATTCTCAGGGGAAGGTAGTAAGTAGTCTGATTCCAGCAGCTTCCATCTCCCTCTTCACCCCATCAAAAGAAAGGGCCAAACCCTGACCAAGGTCAGTCATTTGCAGGCACATTGTCTTATCCTAGGGTCTACCAGTAACCCTCTGTCACCTATGCCAGGGCCTGGTTCTTACCTGCTGGCCCCCATCCCCAGGGGCCCACACCCGGACATCAGCTTGGCATGGACAGTGCCCCCGGATGTCAAACTTGACCCAGACCTGGTGCATTGAAGTGCTCAGTTCCGCCAAAGCTGAGCAGGGGGTAGAGAGGAGAGATGGAATTTGGTGGTAAGCATAGATCAGCAGGCAGCCCCTGGGCAGTGTGACCCCACAAAGCAGAAGGGCATAGCATCAGGGGGAGGGAAGTCCGGACAGAAAGCTGGTCTCCCTGAGGACCCACCCTCTGCACACCCCACCCCTCCAAGATGCCTCACCCTGGCTGGAGACAAACTGGGTCAGCATCAGGGAACAGGCAGGGTGCCCAGCCTCCTGGGCACACTCCTCTGTAGACTGCTCCTGTGAGCCTGTGGGGTAGGAAGGGAGAAGCTGCAGAGCCAGACATCAAGGTAACTATAGTCAAGGTCAGGGAAGAAGGGCAAGGAGATCTAAGGGACCCAATAACCCATAAAACATGTGTTTTCTGGGAAACGTGGGTTACACAGTGACACAGGATTCTTTGCTTACAGAACACAAAGGCCTTAATATACTGAAATGTTTTGCAAGACTCCAGGTAGATATATAAAAGAGAATTTTCCAAAATGCATCTGACCCTGCAACTCTTTTTGGCCATGTCCTTTGGAACACCAGGAAATTCCAAGCCCTCAGGTAGCCAAGTTAAGCCAAGAGAAAGAAAGGTGAGCCAGGTGAAAAGAACAGGATGGAATCAGAAGACCTGAATCTAAATCCTGATTGCAACACTTATGAGCTGTGTGATCTTGGACAAGTCGTTCAACCTCTCTGAGAATTTGTTATTTGGAAAATGGAAGCAATATACCCACTTCACAGTGTTGCAACAGGTTTAAAACGGTGCGACTTGAGCAAAGTGGGCATCGTAGAGTGGGCACCTGACTTTGTTCAAGGGTGGGCAAGAGTACCCCTCTGATCTGGGGAGAGGGTAAGTCTGCTCTGAGTGGCTTTGGGCAGTGGTGGCTGGGGATGACAGGGACTCTTTGGAGAGAGAGAGCCAAGAAATGGCCAGAGCCTCGGAGCAGTCCTACTGAGACCCTACCCTCCCACCTCCATCTCTGCTCTTCTCCTACCTGCTTTCTCCCCGGCCCTTCCAGCACCTGCCACGCGGCCACAGGCCACACACAGCCGGTGGCTGCACCGGGGGCATTGCCAATGGGTGTTGAAAAGTCCATGATGGCAACGGCTACAGCAGCGTGGAATGCCTGGGGAGTCCTCTGTCACGGCTGGCCCCTGGCCTGCTGACCACAGGAGAGAACAAGGTCATAGGGCTGAAGGCAACAGGCCCCTCTGGAGGACCTTATGTGGGAAGCCTCCATGCAGGGGTGGGGAGAAGCAGGGTGCAGTTTCTGTGCAGGGGCCCCCAGGGAAGGCCCCTTTACAGTTACTTTACTTTTTCTGCAGTCCTGTCAAGAACCCCACAGAAACTGTCCTCTCCAGCAAATCCTTCCCAGGGATAGTGCAGGCCTCTCCTCCCCCAGTTCCTACCCCATGCCTAGCCCTGCCCAAGGGACTTCCCCAGTGGCCCTGAATCACTAACCCGCACTGCTTCCAGCACATTCTGTCCTTCCCTCCCTACTTCATACTACTGTAAACACCATCGTATGGTGATCACACTCAGGTGGGACTTTCTCCCTCCAGGGGATTTTGGATATTAGAACCCTTAAGGGGCTGCGCCTGCCCTTAATCAAAGGAATGATTTTGTTTCTTGTTTTGTTTTATTTTGTTTTGTTGAGACAGAGTCTCACTTTGTCCCCCTCGGTGGAATGCTGTGGCATCACAGCTCACAGCAACCTCCAGCTCTTGGGCTTAGGCAATTCTCTTGCCTCAGCCTCCCAAGTAGCTGAGACTATAGGCACCCACCACAACGCCTGGCTATTTTTCTTGTTGCATTTGTCATTGATGTTC
>CAUYRH010149505.1:0-15768 GCA_963574655.1 Perodicticus potto
GAATCTCTTGGCATGTCTGAAAAGCTCTCTTTCATAATCTCATGAAGAAGAGACTCTGTTTCTTGTGAAGCCGCTTCGTCGCTTTCAGGGATTCCTATAAGTGAATATTGGTTTTCTTTGAATTATCCCAGAGCTCTCTGACTGATCTGTTTTTGCCTTCCATTTCTTTTCCTCTTTGAAGGTTTGGGAGCATTCGAAAGCTTTGTCTTCAATGTCAGAAATCCTTTCTTCTCCTTGCTCCATTCTGTTACTAGGGATTCTACTGTATTTCTTAGATCTTTGAGTGCTGCAGCTTTTTGTCTTAATATGTCAAAATGTTTGGTCAATTTGTCTTTGAATGCATTGAATTCTTGAGACGTCTTTTGGATTACTGCCTGAAATTCTAATTCCATCTTTTCCTCCATTCTTTTGATCTTACTTGTTATCCAGATTCTGAATTCGATTTCTGACATCTCAGCCATTTGTTTCAGCATGGGATCTTATGCTGTGTCTGTCTTGGCATTCCTTGGGGGAGTTGATCTACTCTGATTATTCATATTGCCAAAGGTTTTCCATTGATTCCACCCCATGATTGTTTTTCATCGTTGTCTCTGGCTGTCCTCAGAGTTTGGGAGGTGTCTCTCCAAGATTAGACCCTGGCGGGATCACTCTATTGTTGCTGGAACTTTGTAGAGAGTGACCCTGTGTAGCTCCTCTGGTACTGCCCCAGCCAGGGAGTTCTGGCTGTGGGAGCAGCTCTGGACCGTGGCACCCCCTGATCCAGCAGCAGTGTGGGGGATGGTGCACACAGTTCTGATAATGCCAGGTGCCCTGTGACTTTGGCAAAGAGAGCCCACGGCTCCAGCAGTCTCTGTCTGGGATGAGGGCTCCACACAGAGGCAGTGAGGGCTCTGGAGGGAAGGCCCTGGTCCCACCAATGCCAGAGTCCCTGGCCAGATGGGCAGGGCCAGTGGGGAGGTAGGGAGGGTATGGGAGGGGTGATGCTGGTTGCATGGCTCCTGGATTCCCTGGCCATGGGTGGGCAGATGGAGGCCTGGCAGGTGCAGGGTGTGGAGCCACACAGTCACCCGCAGAGTCCCTGGACGGGGACAGGGATGTGGTGGCTCCAATGGTGCGGGACCACGCAATTGCCCATGGAGTCTCTGGCCAAAGGCAGGCCTCCGGAGGCCTGGTGGGCGCAGGATGCCAGGCTGTGCATTTGCAGGGGGAGTCCCTGGCTGGGAGTGGGCTTGTGGTAGCCCAGCAGGCGGGGCCACGCATTCGCCAGGGAAGTTCCTTTCCTGGGGCTGGCCTGCAGAAGCCCTGCCGGCTTTGGGCACGGGACACGGGTCCATGTGGTCACCAGCGGAGTCCCTGGCCAGGGGTAGGGAGGCTCACCATGGTCCCCCAGAGTCTCTTGCCTGTGGAGCGCTTGGCCCTTGGCTCAAGAACCTCTTCCATCAGTCTCAGCAGGGCTTAAGCTTCTGCTTCATCAGGTAATGGGGGAAGGGTGTACTGTAAGTTCAGAATGTTGAGGAAAACTTTAGTTCAGTTTTTATGCCTAGCAAGAGAGTGTTCAGAGTTACGACAGGGTTGCTCTGAGGAAGCAGTCCTCACTTTCCACAGCACTCTTCCATGGGGTGAGACAAGAGGTCCACACTTCACCACTTGTCTGTAGAAAACCTACAGGAGCAAAGGAAGAGAAAAAAGAAAGAAAAGAGAAAAACATAAAACCCACAGCTTTCTTGGGGGAGGGGACAGACACTTTTCCTTTCAGATGAATTTTATACCAGCTGGCTTTCTCGGAGTTGCAACTTGCCTCAGCAGAGGTGACTTGCAGTTATCACTTCTCTCTCTCAGCTGGGCTCCCAGTCTTCAGCTTAATTGGGCAGTTTCTGGAGGTTATGTTTACTTTTGGACAGGAGCCTCTTTCAGAAGCTGCTTCCAGTTGGCCATCTTGCTCTGCCCCCTAAGTAGGTTTTTATTCATTGTAAATATTAGAATTTTAGGCAAGTCTAAATGTTGTAAATATCTTTCCTCACTGTAACTATCTTATATATTTGTCTGAAGTACCTTTTATTAAAGAAAATTCTTTAATTTTGATAAAGAAAATATCAATTTTATGTCTTATTGGTTTTAGGTCTTATTTAAGGTGATTCCCAACTAACGTCACAAAAAATTGTTCTAGATTTAATTGTTCTGTATTTTCTTCATTAATTTCATACCTTTATCATTCACAACTAGGGATTTCATCCACCTGAGGGTTTATTATTGTGTATAATATAACTGGAATCCTGCTTAAAGTTTTCTTAACATCATCTAGTAAATATTTTTCTCAATAACTTGTGATGTTATTGATTTTATTAAAATTGGTTTAATTATTTTTTAAAATTTCATGCTCAAATTCAAAATTAGAAGTAATTTTGTAAAATTTCCCCATAAAATCTCCTTGACATCTTGTTGATCCTTATATAGAATTTATGTTCCCATTATTTCTTTGCAAAAATCAAAGACAAGGGAGAAAACCAGTGTTTAAACTCACCTACTCTATGTTGTTTGCTATAGTTTTACTAGAATTACATAGAAAATGACTATAAAATGGAAAATATGTTCAAAATACTAGGAATAAGTGAAATACAAATTAAGGAGGCATATGCTATTTTTCTTCTTGATTAAATTTATAATAGTGCTAAAAACTGATGTATAAAACAAATTTTTATATACTGGTAGGAGTGTGATTTTTACAGTCTTCTTAAAAAATAATTTGATAATATTTTAAAATTATAAATATGAACATAATTTTGAGACAATCTACTATTAGCAATTTTTACTAAGGAAATAATCATATAAGAAGGAAAAGATTTGTGTATTAAGATGTTTATTGAAAAGTTATTTATAAATATAAACTTTATAAAGTAAATGTTACTAGGGTTTGGTAACAAAATATTTTAATGCAGTTTCTGGTTTGCTCACATAATGGACTACATGTAGTCAATATACTAGACATCAGCCTAGGCAAAACATTTATGAGTAAACCCCCAAAATACATGGGCAGTGCCTATGGCTCAAAGGTGTAGGGTGCCAACCCCCTATGCTGAAGGTGGCAGGTTCAAACCCAGCCCCAGCCAAAAACTTCAAAAAAAAAAAAAACAAACCCACCTCAAAATACAGCAAAAAGAAAAGTAAATAAATGGGACTTAATTAAAATAAAAAGCTCCTACACATAAAGGAAATAATCAGCAGAGCAAATAGACAACCTGCAGAATGGGAGAGAATACTCTCAACTCTACATCTGAAAAGGGCAGAGTATCCAGAACCTACAAAGAACCTAAACAAATAAGCAAAAAGAAAAAAAACTTCATTAAAAAGCAGATGAACAGAAGATATGAACAGAAGCTTTTCAAAAGAAGATAGACACATGTCCAACAAACATACGCGAAAATGTTCAACATCGCTAATTACCAGGGAAATGCAAATTAAAACCACAGCGAGATATCCTTACTCCTTTCAGAATGGCCATTATTAAAAAGTCAAAAACAATAGATGCTTGTGTGGACACAGAGAGAAGGAATGCTTACATACTGTTGGTGAAATTGCAAATTCATACAATCTCCACGGAAAATAGTATGGAGATTTCTCAAAGAACAAAAAGTAGACTTACCATTTCATCCAGCAATCTCACCGTTAGGTATCTATTCAAAGGAAAAGAAGTCATTTTGTCAAAAAGACACCTGCACACAAATGCTTATTGTAGCACAATTCACAATTGCAAAGTAGGAAATCAACCTAAATGCCCATTCATTTATGAGTGAATAAAGAAAATATGATATGTATGTACCATGGAGCACTAGTCAGTCATAAAAAGGGTTGAAATATCATCTTTTAAAACAATTCACATGAAATAGGATTGAAGTATCTCAGGAATGGGAAAACAAGCACCACAATTACTCTCTAACACTTGGGAGCTAAACAATGGGCACACACAGGAAAAAAAAAAGATGTAGAAGATAATGGAAACCAAGAAGAAAGGAGGATGGGAAGAGATAAGAGGTAAAAACTTTCCTAGTGGACTTCTGGATACAAAGAATGCTATTCTGGTGTTTGGCACACTTACGCATTACATGAGATAGCCATGCAACAAAACGTTTAGTATTTTGAAATTGAAAAAATAAAAATAATGTTACATGTATAATGGATATATACTTACTTTAATGCAATATAATAAAGTGAAAAGCAGTTAAAGGATTAATATACATAATATAATCCACTTTTTAAGAAATGTATATGTATATATGATTACATGTGTATATATCCTGTATGTTTTAAAGGTTTAGCATCAAGTATCATTGAGATTATGAATGGAGGAATTACAGGATATTTCTTCATTTGCTTATCAATATTTATTATTGTATAAAAAGGCATGAAAACTGCCTATATTTTTAATTTCAAAAAAAAATCAAAATATAAATAACACATACCTCCTTCATACAATTTTCCCTGATTCCATCCCATGTGAACCATAGCTTGACTTTGATTTTTACCACATTCTTCAATGCATCATGTGACTGTTTCATTTTTGTTCAGTTTGCTTTTCCATTTCAACTATAAAAACAAGGGAAAGCCCTAAATTGCTTAATATCATCCAGGCTATTTGCAGGAGTGCTAGAAATATCCACTAGATATCCACTTCCCCAACAAATACAAGTCAACAGTCTGGTTTAAACGCCAGCTTTTTGTGAACCTGGTGTCAATTAGCTCCCATAGTCTGAGGGCCCTGTATATAGATTTAGATTTGTGGACTAGCAAAGGACAAGGTCCCTAATGCCACAAGAATAATACCATTCTTTGAGTCTTGGTCTGATAATTATTATTTATAATAGTTTTCAATAGGATGTTTAAAAACCATACTTTTAAAATTTGTATTTCTTTCTTATTATTGAATTGGGACTGTAATGGCAGCAAATTTGAACAATAGTTAGGACAAACTCATACCATGTCTTGAAATAGAAAAATCCTGTTGAACATTACTGAAAATTATTATGATTTACCTGTACATGTTTTTTCAATATTACGGTAGAATTGGAAATATGAATAAACTCATAGCAAAACTCATCTTTATAATTATTGCAATCTAGGCTGACGTTCTTTATAAAAAAAAACTTATCTCACATAAACAGCCAACTAGAAAAAAGTGTAAATGGTTTCGGGAATAAGATTTTTTTCCTCTGGAAAAAGGCACATTAATAAAAAAATGTGCATAGCAGGTATACCCTATAACAACTTTTACTGTCTGAATACTCTATTCAATTAAACTAAATGTAGAGGGTTTTTCCCACATGCAAGTGCTAAATAAAAACCTAATAAAATGACTTTTAACTCTTACAAGTACTATTTGAAACAAATATTTAATCATTTTTATTTTATGAAAAAGCCATTTGTTTTGGTCTATTTTATTTGTTTAATGGCATTGCCAAATTTATAATAGAATAGTAGATTGCTACACTAACTTGGAAAAATAGGTATTTTTGTTTATATTTGAAATGTTATTTAAAAACGAGCAACCGTGAGAACCATGTTTCTGCAAAATAGCCTAGAAGCCTCTGAACACTTTAACCCCAGTTTCTCATGTAAACAGATCTAAATGGGGAGCCAGTGAAGCTCTGGGATCATCAGAACAAATAGCACATACCCCAGCACATGTATTTTCTTTATCTAACAAACATAAATGAGAATAACCTAATTTTTTGTACCCTCAATGAATCTCAAACAAGAAAAAATAATTTTAAAAAACCCACCTATTTTTATCTCTCACAATTCTGCACAAAATGGTTCTCTGTGGGGACAAAATTTACCCACTTGGCTTTGTGCCTTGAAAAATAATATTAAATAGTGGACTTAACATCAAATTCTAAAATATTGATACATTTTAGCAGACTTGAAATCATGCTGCCAATAATGATGCAAAAGATTGGGTGACTGGCTTATAAACTAAGACTGAGAGTGTAGAATGAGTGACACACAAATACATTTAAAACTATTACGTGAAGAGAGGTTAAATTGTTTACAACTGAAACCAGAAACACCATTTACAATTAGGCCAACATTTTCGACCCTTGGTTTTGTGTTCTTACTAATTGGTCATTATGTTATGATACTGCATGATATTCTCCTGCTTAAAGGAAAAGGATTAGATATCTGAAGTCATGTCAGAAATCATCATATCATGTATTACATATTGTGTATGTTTTAGAGCAATGGTCCCCAACTTTTCTGGTACCAGGGACCAGTTTCATGGAAGATAATTTTCCGTGGGCTGGGTGAGGGTAGGATGGTTTGGGAATGATTTAAGCACATTACAGCTCCAGCTCAGATCGTCAGGCCTTAGATTCTCATCAGGAGCCTGGACCCTTTTCATGTGCAGGTCACAGTCGGGTTGCTGCTCCTGTGAGAATCGAATGGTGGTCTTGTCTGACAGGAGGCGGAGCCCAGACCATGATGTGGGCAGTGGGGAGCTGCTGCAATCACAGGTGAGGCTTCCCCCTCACCAACTGCTCACCTCCCGCTGTGCGGCCTGTTCCTAACAGGCCATGGACTGGGGTCAGTGACCGAAGATTTAGAGCATCAGAGCATGGAATAAATGCTGCCATCTATGACTTTGTGATTTCCACTCTGCCATTTTCAATTAAGACTTTATTATATGATTGGGATCTCCTCACCTTCCAGATAAAAAGGAATTACATGTTCTCAGTTCTCTTGCTGCTAGAGAGAGAGACATGATGAAATGGGCCAGTGTTTTGTGAGTGAAAGTGGAATGGGTCCTTGTGGCCTGAAGCATTCAATTCCATTCATCTCCTCTTCTGACAGAGCAATAAGGAAATTGGGTATTAAAAAGGAGGTACGCAAAGATCGAAGTCTCACAAACTGTTGAGCCTCTGCTTGGAGTACAGGTCACCTCAGACAGTCTCACTCACAGTGAACATAGCTTGAACAGCAGCTGAATTACTATATGCTAAGTTACTGAAATTCTGGTGTTTTGTTACTGCAACACAGCCTCCTAATCCTGGTTTATGCTGGAATTTTGCCTCCTCCCTTTTAATCTTGCAAATGAACTGAGAATTCAGAGAATCATTCATTAAGAATAAGAGGATTAGGGAGGCGCCTGTGGCTCAAGGAGTAAGGGCCCCGGCCCCATATACTGGGGATGGCAAGTTCAAGCCCAGCTTCGGCCAAAATTGCAAAAAAAAAAAAAGAGTAAGAGGATTCCAAGTATACCTGAGTGCACTTAGAAACTAAATACAAAGATAATATAGTTGAAGGAGACTGTTCACTGCTGTCCTTTGAAAGTAAGAAGAAAAAGAGGGCATCTTGATTTCCCTGTATTTGCTCTCTATTGACAACACATAACTGCCTTTACCAGTCTGGAATAATTCATAAAAGTATAATTAGAAATTCTTATTTAAGATGAGTAACATTAGTTATAATAACCAATATTTGAAGAAATTTCCATGAGGTAAAGTCTGATATCCCTGTTGGTCATCTGTGCCTGTTGTTGGAGCAAGCACAGAACTATTTGTTTTACTTTTTCATATGAGAGTTCACTTTGAGATAATATTGGAATGATTTCAGAATGTGCAGATGTGTGGAAAGTACATATTAATTTATTACTAAATGTGGGTTAGAAGTGCTCCTTTGTTCATAGATTTAACTTTCATTGTATTGATTTTTATTGAAATAAAATAAAATTGTTAGACTGGGCAAAGTTCAGAACAATCCAGAGAAGAGGAAACAGTGCTTTTCTTTTTGTCAATCTCAGGCAAGGCAAGTAGAGCAGATCAAAGAATTGCTTTAATGATTCAGTAAGGCTGAAGTTCAGATAAAACCATGGCAGCAGCCAAAATACCCGGAAAGGCAGCAAGTACTAGTGAGATGTATGTCTTTCTGAGAAAAGGTCCAGGAAGAACATGAATCTGAAAGGGAGATTGTCTGATAGCATCATTAGCAGGAAACAATGTCTCCACGTGAGACCAAAAGCAAGATCAGGGTTTAGACAAAAGCACTGGTTCTGCAATAGCCACAGTCGATTTTGTTCCACATCTTAGTTCTACTATGATTTTGGGTAAATTTTGACTTTGGGGGTCCTCTCCTCTCCTGTGGAATGAGGAGTCAGCCTTCAAGTGTTTTCCTATAGCAAATACTGCACTGCTGCTTCACAGCTATAGCAGTGCTCAGGATCAGCCTTAGCTGCGCATTCTGTCATGTGTATGTACTTCTCCCAGATGTCCAGCACAAAGCTGAGGAAGAGAGTCCCTGCCTTCAAGTGGTCCATGCATTCAAGGCTGCTCAGAACTCAGCCCCAGTCATTATGGTGAGCATCTAGATTTGATATTTTATTGGTGAACTAAAGTTCTCACTGCCTCAAAAAGGTGTAGAAGTCACTGTTATCTAGGGTGAAAGGCCTTTTCTAGTCCATCATAATTTAAAGAACAGATGGAGTCTTAATGGACTTAATGTCCAAATAAGCATTTTTCCCAAGTACTTACTGCCCAAATAAGCAGATAAGAAAGATGCAACTAATTAAAGCACATAACCCTTGCAATGCTTTTATACTGCTGAGCTTGTTTAAGGATAGAAGCAGAACCGTAATAGTAAAATAAATTATCTAGAGGCAGAAGTCCTTGTTTCTAAGCCAGTTAATAATAATAATTCTATTTAATGACTACTTGCATGACCTTGGGAATCTCAGGTTCTTGGGACCTGAGATCTCTCCTCATTTATAAAATAAAGAGATGTGGTCATTGGACAAAATAGTCGTTAAGGTTTTACAGGATAAAAAATTTTATGGTTTCTAAAGTACCATTACACATTAGACAAAAAATAACATTGCAGCCTATTAAAGTTGACAAAATTTTAGTATAAGTACCCTTACTTTTAACAAGAATTACCTATCTGAATGTTTTGGGCAAGAATCTTTCAACAGCATCAAATGAAAAATAAGGATAATATCCAAGCTTTTCTCAAGTGAAATATATAGATTAAAGAAATAGGAAAAATAATGAATTGTACATACAGAAATATGTTTATAATGAGAATACATTGTATTTTATATTAGTAATGAAATACAATTTAGTCTTGATATAACATAACCTTTGGACTCCCTTCCAGTTAATATGTATTAAGCACTTCACATAGCACAAGGAACTCATAGTACATAATATTCCTCTTAAAAGGTTTTTGCTCAGTCACAAAATAAATACAAGGAAACATTTATTTCCTCAGAGGTGAACATTCATAAATAAAATAAATGTCCGTACTTTTGTGGAGGGGAAACAAATAAATTGAAGTATAAATGTTTCCTGTTAGGTATAAGACAACAGGCTGAGGGGTACCAAGAGGCCATCCTTGACTGGTTCATTTATAGACATCGAACAGTTTAATATTTTTCTTAGGAATTTATCCTCAAGTCTCTGGGCTTGTTTTACATGTAACTACAAAGTGAATACATATAATAACTTGGAAAAATTAAATCAATATAAAATAACAAAACCAAAGGACATAGTATGAACATAATACTTGAAAAATAATACATGTTGAACCTCATAAAAGGATATAGAAAATGCAACTCATCTTTATTGCCCTGCGCTAAAGGTAGCTACCATAAATTTGATGCTATAGCAGTAAACTTGAAAATATAAGTTCTTTCCATTTCCGTAAAATACTTAATTCATCTAGAGATGACATAAAATTCTTTATATTTAAGCTTAAAGAAATAATACAACTTCTATTGCTCTAAAAAAAAGATCTAATATTACTGACAAGCCTTTTGTATATTGCCTGTTTATCTAAATAACTAAGAAGTACTAGATTTCAGAAGGCTGCACAGACTGATGTGACTGTGACTAACTTCTAGGTTTTTCTCATACTGTCCTGTCTGCCAAATGGAACCCAATTTCTAGGAATTACTCCCAGCACTTATAGCTTTGCAGTTATTTATATCAGGGTCACCTACAAATATGGCTAATTTTCTAAGAAACCATGGTTGACTTTATTTTGTAGATTTTACTATTGGACAGACTCTGGAAATTGGGATTATGAGAATTGCGATGACTTTATTATTAAGGGCTTTTGAGATCTGACATAAATGTACTAAAAAATTGCAAGTTCTCTTTATCTTCACCCTCCGAGGGTAAATAGGAGACAGCACTCTTTGGGGAGAACATTTTTATCCATCTGGACACTCTGAACAGGAAGATGTACACATGTCAGATATATAAATTTTACTCCACTAATTATTGTGAAAATTTCAGCATGTGAAGGTTTTCTAAAAGGAAATGACGTAGCTTTTGAGAGATGAACTAAGAAAGTAGGACTTAGTAAATCAAAGCAGATACATAGAAAGTAAGTTTAAAAAGGCAGAAATAGACTCAAGACCTAATAATGAATAATGTGTAATTGATTTTTAATAATGAAAACAGATACTTTCTAATTAAAAATTGAATTCTATTACATACTACATACACATGTATTTGTAAATATTTACATATTTTCTTCTTTACTGGCTAGGAATTTGAGGCTCAAAGAGATAAAGTGCTGTATGCAAGGCCTCACAGTTAGTAAATGACAAGACTGGGTTTCAAACACAAGCCAGTGAAACACTCCCAGCCAAGCCGCTTCTCTAGAGGTTGATGTGCCAGTAAGAAGGACAATTTACTGATCCCTGAAGCGAAGATGCTACACAGATTTTGAAAAGAGATCAAATTCAAATCTTAGCTCAGCCATATATTGGGTATGTTATCTTACAGGAGAAGATAATGTTCCAAGTCCTTACTGCACTGCCCAGAACTCAAAAATTAGACAGAATGAAATTGGGATTACTAAAACCCCTCCAATAACTCTCAAGCAGAAAAAGGAAGCCTTAGCTAGCATGTGGAACATGATTTTTTTTTTTCCATTGACAAAAAAAAAAAAAAAAACCCTCAAAAAACAAACAAAAAACAATTATCTCACTGTAAAACCATGTGGATAAAATCATGTTACTCAAACGTCCCAAAGATATCAATCACCTTGAAATCCCTTGTCTCCATAGCTTCTTCTATTGTCTCCAAGCCATCTTCCTTTTTGTTTTTGGTTGTTTTGTTTTATTAATTTAACTTTTTATTAAATAGTAACTATATACAATATGGTGTACAATGTGATTATTTGATATACAATTTGGAATGCTTAAATCAAACTAATTAACATAACCCTTACCTCACTTCCTTATATTTTGTGATAAGACATTTATAATTCACCCTTAGTCATTTTGAGGTGTACTCTTGCATTATGCACATTAGGCGAGATCCCACCAAATGCCTCCCCCACCAATAGACCTCCTCCCTGCCTTCTTGTCTTCCTCCTCTTGCCTCCCCCTTAGACTATATTTGTGTTTTATCATTTATATGAATGTGTAAATGGTTACATATTGGTTTCATAATAGTATTGAGTACATTGGATACTTTTTTCCATTCTTGAGATGCTTTACTAAGGATGTATTCCAGCTCCATCAAGGTAAACATGAAAGACATAAAGTTGTAAAGTCCCCATATTTTATTTTTTATTATAAACCACAAATGGTTAATCCATTCATGGATTGGTGGGCATCTGAGCTGCTTCTGTGACTTGGTAATTATGAATTAGGCTGCAATAAAAATTCCAGTGCAATTGTCTTTGTGGTAAAATGATTTTTATTCTTCTGGGTAGATACCCAGTAATGGAATTGCAGGATCAAATGGAATGTCTTTTAGATCTTTGAGGATTCTCCATACTTCTTTCTATAAAGGTTATAATAGTTTGCATTCCCACCAGCGGTGTAGAAGTGTTCCCTTCTATCCACATCCATGCCAGCATCTGTAGTTTTAGGACCTTATGATGTAGGCTAACCTTACTGGACTTAGGTGATATCTCAAAGTGATCTTGATCAGCATTTCTCTGATGATTAAAGATAATGAGCATTTTTTCCTGTGTTTGATGGCCATTCATTTGTCACCTTAAGAGAAGTTTCTGTTCAAGTGTTTTGCCACAAAGACATGGGGTTGTTTGTTCTTTTCTTATTGATTAATTTGACTTCTCTGTAGATACTAGTTATCAGTACTCATAACCTGCAAAAATCTTCTCCCATTCCAAGGGCCATTTGTTTGCTTTGGTTGTAGTGCCCTTAGTTGTGCAGAAGCTTTTTAGTTTGGTCATACCCCAGTTATTTATTTTTGGTGTTTCTGCAATTGCCAGGGGGTCTTCCTCATAAAATATTTTCCCAGGTCAATATCTTCAAGCATTTTTCCTGCACTCTTTTCTAGAATTTTTATAGTTTCAAGTATTAAATTTAAATCTTTTACCCAATTAGAACCAAATTTTGTTAGTGGTGAAAAAAGGTGGGGGTTCCATTTCAGTGTTCTACAGGTGGTTAGCCAGTTCTCCCAGCACCATTCATTAAATAAGGATTCTTTTCCCCAATGTTTTTGTTAGACTTATCAAAGATCAAATGACAGTACGTGGCTGGGTTCATCTCTAGATTCCATATTCTATTCCATGTATCTACATCTTTAGTTAGTTGTCGGGACCATGCAGTTTTGATCACTATATATTTGTGGTACAACTTGAAGTCTAGTATTGTAATGCCTCCAGATTTTTTCTTATCTCTACGGGTGGCTGTTTTTTTTTTCTGATTCCATATAAAACAAACTGTTATTTTTTCAAGTTCTTTAAAGTATGACATTGATGCTTTGATAGGGATTGCATTAAATATGTAGATTGCTTTGGGTAGTATGGACATTTTAACAATGTTGATTCTTCCCAACCATGAGCATGATATGTTTTTCTACTTGTTAACAACTTTAGCTGTATCTTTTCTCAGGGTTTCATAGTTCTATTCATAGAGATCTTTCACTTCCTTTGTTCGATATATTCCCAAGTATTTCATCTTATTTTTCACTACTACTACAATAATAGAGTCCTTGACTATATTTTCAGCTTGCTTGAATATAGTTTGTATATATAAAAGCTACTGATTAGTAAGTATTGATTTTGTATCCTGAGACACTGCTATATTCCTTGATCACTTCTAAGAGCTTTGTAATTGAGGGTTTTCTAGGTATAAGATCATGTCATCCATGAAGAGTGAGAGTTTGACCTCTTCTATCGCCATTTGAATACCCTTGATCTCCTTCTCTTGCCTGATTGCAATGGCTAGGACTTTCAGTACTATGTTGAATAGCAGTAGTGATAATGGGCATCCTTGTCTAGTTCCAGATCTGAGTGGAAATGTTTTCAGTTTTACAACATTCAATTTGATATTGGCTATGGGTTTCCTGCAGATGGCCTCTATCAGTTTAAAAAATGTTCCATCTAAGCCTATTTTCATAAGTGTTGTAATCATGAAAGGATGCTACATTTTATCAAAAGCCTTTTCTGCATCAATTGATAGAATCATATGGTCTTTGTTTTTTGTTTTATTGATGCATTATATTTATATATTTATGTATACTGAACCAAACTTGTAACCCTGGGTTGAAACCAACTTGATCATGATGTATAATTTTTTTGATGTGTCATTGAATTCCATTTGCTAAAATCTTATTGAATATTTTTACGTTGCTATTCATTAATGATATTGGTCTATAGTTTTCTTTCTTTGTTGGTCTTTTCCTCATTTGGGGATCAAGGTGATATTTACATCATAGAATGTGGTGGGGAGGATTCCTTCCTTTTCTGTTTTGGAAAAGGTTATGTACTATAGGTGTTCATTCCTCTTTGAAGGTTGGTAGAATTGTGACGTGAAACCATCTGGTCCCTGACTTTTTTTGGTGGGAGGGGAGGAAATTTTGTATTGTTGATGCTATTTCAACAGTTCTATAGGTCTATTGCTATAGGTCTATTCAAAATTTCTAATTCTTTCTGGTTGAGTCTAGGAAGATGGTGTGCTTCCAAATATTGTTCTATTTCCTCCACATTTTCCTATTTCCGAGAATAGTTTTTTGTAGCAATCATTGAGGATTTTTTGAATTTCTGTGATAACTGTTGTTATTGCCCCTTTATCATTTCTGATAGACATTATTAGAGATTTTACTTTTATGTTTCTGATTAGTCTAGCCAAAGTTTTATCAATATTATTAATCTTTTCAAAGAAATAACTTTTTGTTTTGTTGATTATCCAGATAATTCTTTTGTTTTCAATTTCATTTAATTCTGCTCTAAGTTTGGTTATGTCTTTTCTTCTGCTGGAATTGGGGTTGGTTTGATCTTTCTTTTCCAGTTGGTTAAGATGAACTTTTAGGTTGCTGACTTGCTTTCTTTCTATTTTCTTGATGAAGCCTTCTAACGCTATAAATTTCCCTTTTAGGACTGCTTTGCAATTTGTATCTTCATTATTAGTCTGTTCCAAAAATATGATTTCCTTCTTAATGTTGTCTTTGATCAGCTCTCATTCAATGTAAGGTTATTTAGTTTCCATGAGTTTGAGTGTGAAGTTTTCTGTTGCTGTTGAGTTCAGTTTGGTCCAAGATGATATGAGGCATAATTTCTATTCTTATAAATTTGTTGAGGTTAGGCTTGTGTCCTAAGATACGATCAATTTTGAAGGAAAATTTGTGAGCTGATGAGAAGAATGTGTTTTCAATTCTATTAGGATAAAATGTTCTGTAAATACCTGTGACATCCATTAGTTCAAGGGTTAAGTTTAAATGCATTATTTCTTGGTTTAGTTTCTTCTTGGTGGATCTATCCTGAACTGCCAAAGGGGTGTTAAAATCTCGAACTGTTATAGTGCTGGAAGATGTCAAATTGTTCATATCCTTTAGGGTTTGTTTTATAAATTGTGGAGCGTTCAGGTAGGGCACATAAATGTTAATTATTGATTTCATTCTTCTACAGGTCGCCAGCCAGTTTTCCCAGCACCATTTGTTAAATAGGGAGTCTTTTCCCCACTGAATGTTTTTAATTGGTTTGTCAAAGATCAAATAACAGTAAGTTGTTGGGTTCATCTCTTGGTTCTCTATTCTGTTCCAAACATCTACCTCTCTGTTTTTGTGCTAGTACCATGCTGTTTTGATCACTATCGATTTATAGTACAGTCTCAGGTCTGGTAGTGTGATCCCTCCTTCTTTGTTTTATTTCTAAGTAATGTCTTGGCTATTCGAGGTTTTTTATGATTCCATATAAAACGAAGCAATATTTTTTCAAGGTCATTAAGGCATTGCATTAAAGTTGTATATTGCTTTGGGAAGTATAGACATTTTAACAATATTGATTCTTCCCAACCATGAGCATGGTATGTTTTTCCATTTGTTGACATGTTCAGCGATTTCTTTTCTTAGAGTTTCATAGTTTCCTTTATAGAGATCTTTCACTTCCTTCATTAGGTAGACTCCCAAATATTTCATCTTCTTTGGCACTACTGTGAAAGGAATGGAATCTTTGACTATTTTTTCAGCTTGGTTGTTATTAGTGTATATAAAGCCTACTGATTTAAGAGTGTTGATTTTGTAACCTGATACCTTGCTGTATTCCTTGATCACTTCTAAGAGCTTCACGGTAGAAACCCTGGTGTTTTCCAGATATACAATCATCATGAGGAGGACCTCCAAGGCAATGGAAGCAGTATCAAAAATACACTACTGGGATCTGATGAAACTAAAAAGCTTCTGCACTGCCAAGAACACAGTAAGTATCGCTAGCAGACAGCCCTCAGAATGGGAGAGAATATTTGCAAGTTATGCTTCCGACAAAGGCTTAATAACCAGAATACACAGAGAACTCCAA
>CAUYRH010149506.1:0-49562 GCA_963574655.1 Perodicticus potto
ACAGGTGCCCGCCACAACACCCGGCCATTTTTTTGGTTGCAGCCACCATTGTTGTTTGGCAGGCCCCGGCTGGATTCGAACCCGCCAGCTCAGGTGTACGTGGCTGGCGCCTTAGCCCGTTGAGCCACAGGCGCCGAGCCGAAGAAAGGGTTTTTAAGAGAGTCACCATCTATGTTAAATGCTGCCAGTGAATTTAGCAACATGAAGGTAATAAGTGACCTTAAAAAGGGCATTTAATTTCACTTTGAGTCCCCTGAAGGTGAAAGCAAAAAGGAAAGCTAATGGATTCCATAACTCCCCATAGCTAATGGATTATTGTCCAGAAAAAAAATCTACCAATTGTTCATGACACCCTAACTCTTTCTGCAAATTTATCATGTGAGTTCTTACAAAGGAGGCATTGGAAAATATAATGAATATTGTCAACAACAGTGTTATAGCAGAGCCCTGGGATCAACAATATACTCCCTGGATGTCAGTGGTGTTGTGGGAAAGAGATCGTTGTGTTTATTAAGTATTTATCATTGCATTGATGCCTGGAAGTTTCCACCCAGTTTGAGGCTGGGCTCTGTCTCCAGGAGAAACCACAGCAGACAGGGGCTGCTAACATGGAGACCAAGAGTTAGTGGCCCTGTGGCACTCCTGGAGACACATCTACAGCACTGTCTGTGTGAGATGAGCTCTCTGGGGAATCAGCATAACCCTGATTTGTACTGTATTATTATGGGAGTGGGTTAAAGCTAGTAATTGGCAAAAACTGGATTTTCCTGCTCTCATCTCCTTTCCGAGCTTTCTTGTCTCTCAAACCTAGAAATTGAAAATTTGAAGGTTCTTTCCTTGGGTGCCTTTCTGACCATTTGACCCAGGCAGCCCTATGTATCCATCCCAGTCCTACTATGGAGAGCCCTGGGGTCACTGGTGCCTCCTTGACTTCTGATTAGGTCAGGTGATCATCCTTGAGACACTCTGATGGGCTGCAGCTGAGACACATGCCCACCCCTAGCTCCAGAAACTAAAGCATGGGGACTGAGAACTGGGAGGGAGTGATCTGCCAAAGGAAAAATTTGTTAACAGGGAAGGGTGAACGGACCTTTGGCCACAAAAGCCATCGGGATGCTAGGATTCCTGCCTGTTGTTGGGATCCTACCTATGGTAGTGATTGAATGGCCCTCCAGAGTCCACTCAGAGCATGCAGGGGACTGAACTCTGAGGCACAAGAAAGGAGGGGCTGAGAAATGTGGCTGGCTCAGGGCTCAGAGGACATCCAGCCTTTTCACGAGACAAGCAAGGACACAGAGATCAGAGAGGGCAAGGGACTTGCTGAGCAAGTTGAGGCTGAGCTGGGACTCACACCCTGTGATGTGAAAGGCAGAGCTAGGCTCTGTCTGTGGGTCTGGCAGCTGCCACACTCATTAGCTCCCTGATATCTCCTTGTTTCCTTGTATATTTTTACAAGGTTGTTAATTACCAGCCATAAAGCTCAGCAAACATTTTGATAGGCTTTAAAAGCTCATGAAAACAGAATTACATTTAAGCCACGGTTCCCTAATTAATCTAATTAACTGTCAGCCTCGCATCCTGCTGGCTTCCAGATGAGGCAAGCTATGCCTCTCAGCTTCCAATTCATCCCCAGTGGACAAGACTTGGGCTTTCATGGTCACAGTCTCCAAGCCAGGAAACCAGCCCACCCGTGGCCCGAGGGTGTAGGTTGCTAAAGCAGTGTCTAGAGGTTCGGCATTGTGCTGACTTGTTTCTCCTGGATGATCTGTCTCTAGGACAATGACACAGTAGTTTGAAAATGGCCTGGGTTAAACGCAGAGAGGACTGGCCACCTCAGTCCTCTGGGCCAAGGTGCAGAGATCCCTCCTCACACATAGCCTTGGCCATGTGACCCTGCTTTCCCCCAACAGCTGATTGGACTGAGACGGACACCTGATCAAAAGATGGTTCAGTCACCTCTGACCTGTCGCCTGTCTTGAAAAGATGAGCTGGGCCAACCAGAGACAACTCTGGGGATGGAGAAATAGAACTGGGGTAGGGTGTGTTTAAGTACCACAAAGCCTGGGAGGCTGAGGGAGGTGGATTGCCTGAGCTCAGGAGTTCGAGACCAGTTTGAGCAAGAGTGAGTCTCCATCTGTACTAAAAATAGAAAAACCATCTGGGCATAGGGGCAGGCACCTATAGTCCCAGGTACTCGGGAGACTGAGGCAGGAGGATTGTTTGAGCCCAAGAGTTTAAGGGTGCTGTGAGCTATGATGATACCACGGCACTCTACCTAGGGCCACAGAGTGAGACTCTGTCTCAAAAAATAAAAAATATAAAAAATAATAAAGTCTCTGTCTCAATACTTAGACATTCTGAAGTACTGGGGATTAAGGCTTCAACATATGAATTTTGGGGGGACACAATTCATCCCATAACAAAGGGTTCATGATGAAAATTCACGTGGCATCTGGGACAGGGCATGGGAGCATATGGCCAAGGCCCTGCCTGCGTCTGTAAGACCCTCACTCTATATCCTGAAGGTGTTACTGTAATAACTTTGTGTTGCAGCCCATATACCCTATGGCTGGGAAGAGTGAGAGTTATAGAAATACCTGTATAGCTCAATAATGGAACACCTGGGTGGAAAGGGCATGGAGAGGGATTTGGCTCTCCTAACGAGCATGAGAGCTCGCGAGATGAGAACAGTGGTGAACTGGCCGTCTCTACACCTGTGGTGTTGAGAAGCACGAGATCAACCTTATATTAGGATGGAGAAGGCAGTCGGGAGCATGCGCATTCTATCACAGACGTGCTTACTGTGACTCTATCTCCTCTTCTGCCTGTAGAACGCCAGCATGGCGTCTCTCTGCTCAAGATTACCAAGCTCTACTAAAGACTAAGATCTGTCTTTCTAAGAAGACACACGCGCTCTCTCTCTCCAGTTAAAGTAGATAGCCCTCAGGCACCTAAGAGACCTGAGCAAGGTAACTTAGTGGTCCGTGTCTAGAACCTAGTTAAGCCAGGCCTGAGACCTGGCCAGTCCTGGGCCCTGACAAGTGGTGTCAGAAGTGACATGTGACACCTTGGACCTGCCACCTTCTCTTTGAGGGCTTTTGTCTGGTTGCCTCCTGCTGAGAGTGTGTCCACCTCCATGCAGGGAAAGTCAGAGTGCCTAAGGGTTAATACCCAGGGAGCAGCCCTCCACCAATGACCGAGGGGGGACATGTGCCCCAACTCTGTTCCCCCTGGGATGGGTAACCGACCCATTTACTATGCTGGCCCCACAGTTCTCTGGTGGGACAGGGCTCCCACACCCACAGTGGTAACTGGCTTGATCATTTACTTCCTTTCCTTTCCCTGTCCCATTTTCCCACTCCTCCACTAGTATTTCCTGGAATCACCTCCCAAATAAACTATAATAGTTGCATTTGAATCTTTATGTCAAGATCTGCTTCTGGGGGAACTCAAACAAAGTCAGGTGGCGTGTGGACATTTTGTGGGAACAGGAGTAGAGGAAGCTGGCAGGGAAGGGAGGAGAGAAAGACGTGCGGGAGGGGAAGGGCTCCTGCGGCTCTGGTCCTGTTCCCCGTGCACACTGCCCTGCTCTCTCCCCCTTGGTGCTCCAAGTAGTCATGTAAAGTGGAAGGTTAGGTATTCTGGAACATAGACTATTTAGCCCCTTCCGTATGCCACAGGTTCTCTTTAACTCTTCCAGAATCTTCACTCAGATATGCAATTAGAAAGCAGTTTGGTGCCTCTTGCTCTTGGGGAGAGGTGCCACCAAAGACATTCTGTTAACTACATAAATATGGCCTTCAAAATAAATCCATGGTTAGCAGAACTAAAGCTGAGGAGGAATGGGCCAAAGTTGCTTATAGGATAGGAGCTACCTGAAAATCAAAAATTGAGGCCCCATGCCCTTTTATTTTGTGGTAAAACATGATCACAACCTTTCTGATGGATTGGGATGAGCCGGACCAAGGCCCCTGAAAAAGAAAAAGGGAAAAAGACATAAAGACCCACACAGAGGCCCGACGTGGGAGGCCAAGCTGGGTGGGTTGCCTCAGCTTGGGAGTTTGAGCCAGAGTGAGACCTCATCTCTTAAAATAGCTGGGCATTGTGGCGGGCACCCATAATCCCAGCTACTCAGGAGGCTGAGCAAGAGAATTGCTTAAACTCAAGAGTTCGAGGTTGCTATGAGCTGTGACATCACTCAGCACTCTACCAAGGGCAATAAAGTGAGACTCTGTCTCAAATTAAAAAAAAACAATCCATAAGGAAAATGACCATAATGTAGAGGAAGTCTGCACTGCTGACCAATGTTAAAGACACACAAATTTTATACGTTCTTTCCTTTGGGACATGACCTTAAGTATATTATTTTATTACTCTCAGTAGAGCTGAAAGTCAGGTCTAAGGATTAAAATAAGACCTGGGAGCTGGAGGCCTTTATAGAAAATGAGAATAAAATAAGCCCAGACACCTGATTCTGTAATTCTTCCTATATTATTTCTTAGACTTTTCAGCCCCCAGATAGCATCTGGGGTACATGAAAGAGAGGAAAGAATGAAGTTAGCCATCACAGATGGGGGCCTAGCCCACGTGATGGGGGGTCCAGCCTTTGGGTCCAAGAGGAATGTGATATTTATAACAATAATTGTGGTGAACATGACAAGGAGCATCCTGTGTCTTGTTCACAGATAAGAAAACTCGGCCCTTCTCAGAGGGGCTAAGAGTCAGGTCCAAAGAAGAGAATCAGTCTCCAGAAATTCTCACTTAATGGTCAGGAGGCAGGATGATGAGAAATCGTCTGGGAAACAAAGTCCTAGTTAGGTCAGGAGGAGCCAAAGTTATGGACGTTTTGAGGATGCTGGAAGCCAGGTGGGGGTGGGGCTGCTCTAGGAAAGGGTGAGTTCTGGTGGCCTGAGGCCCAGCAGGACTGAACGGGACCGTCCTTCCACTGACTTCCACCTGTCATCACTGAGCATGTCCCAGCCCCCAACCTGCTGGACACTCTTCTGATGAATCTAAGAGACACCCTCAAAACGGCAGAACAAGGGCCGGTTCTGCCTCCTTTCTGTCCACTCCCCTTCGGGAACGTAATGAGCCTGTCCAGGTTAACACGTTTTATTCAAGTCCAAAGCTGAGGGGTATCACTGAGGAGGTAAATCCTAAACTAATAGCAGTTGAATGTAACGTAAAATAGCAATTAATCTCTGTCATGGAGGGTGAGAAAAATTAACAAACTGCTGCTCCAGTATTTATTGGCAGGAGAGACTGGACAGATAGATATCCTTACTCTGTGACTGGGAGCAACTGAAACACAAAGAAATTGTGCTGCTTCAAGTTGGGGGCAGAGGTAGGGTGGGCTTAAGAGTAATGCCTAGAATCCCTGGCATCCCTGGGGTACTGCTTCTGCCCTGTCCTAGCTGAATAAGATTATGGGTGTCCGGCCTGGCATGACTGTCATCTTTCACATATAGAAGAGGTTCTGGCTCTGCCCCTGTTTAGGGGCTCAGTTTTGTTTTTTTTTTTGTAGAGAGAGTCTCACTTTATCGCCGAGTGCTGTGGCGTTACACAGCTCACAGCAACCTCCAACTCCTGGGCTTAGGCGATTCTCTTGCCTCAGCCTCCCGAGTAGCTGTGACTGCAGGTGCCCACAACAACGCCCAGCTGTTTTTCTGTTTTGCAGTTCCGCTGAGGCTGGGTTTGAACCCGCCACCTTCGGTATATGGGGCCGGTGCCCTACTTGATGAGCCACAGGCGCCACCCTAGGGGCTCAGTTTTGACTTTCCTCTGCCAGCCCTCTGCCACAATGGTCACTTCATCTACAGTGGTTCTCAACCTGTGGGTCGAGACCCCTTTGGGGGTCGAATGACCCTTTCACAGAGGTCGCCTAAATACATCCTGCATATCCGATATTTACGTTACGATTCATAACAGTAGCAAAATTACAGTTTGAAGTAGCAATGAAAATAATTTTATGGCTGGGGGTCACCACAACATAAGGAGCTGTATTAAAGGGTCGCAGCATTACGAAGGTTGAGAACCACTGATCTACTACTCCTTTTTTGAGATACAGTCTCACTTTGTCAACATCAGTAGAGTGCTGTGGCATCATAGTTCACAGCAAACTCTTGGGCTCAAGCGACTCTCTTGCCTCAGCCTCCCCAGTAGCCGGGATTACAGGTGCTTGCCACAACACCCAGCTTTTTTTTTTTTTTTTTTTGCAGTTTTTGGCTGGGGCTGGGTTTGAACCTGCCACCTCCGGCATATGGGGCTGGCGCCCTACTCCTTTGAGCTACAGGCGCTGTCCAACACCCAGCTATTTTTATAGATAGGATCTCGCTCTTGTTCAGGCTGGTCTGGAACCAGTGAGCTCAGGCAATCCACCCGCCTCAGCCTCCCAGAGTGCTGGGATTACAAGCGTGAGCTACCATGCCTGGCCTATCTACCCCTTCCTTTTTTTTTTTTTTTTTTGTAGAGACAGAGTCTCACTTTATTGCCCTCAGTAGAGTGCCGTGGCGTCACACAGCTCATAGCAACCTCCAACTCCTGGGCTTAGGCGATTCTCTTGCCTCAGCCTCCCCAGTAGCTGGAACTACAGGTGCCCGCCACAACGCCCGGCTATTTTTCTGTTGCAGTTCGGCAGGGGCCAGGTTTGAACCCTCCACCTTTGGTATATGGGGCCAGTACCCTACCCACTGAGCCACAGGTGCCGCCCTATCTACCCCTTCTTTTTGATGGCCTTGGCAGTTCTTGACCATTCTGGATTTTCCCTACAAATGTTGGGCCATCCTCATAGGCGTGACTATTTGTCTGCCTCTCCATACTGGTTTCCCACCTAAGACCTGATAGAGGTGGCTATAAAGACTGGCATTTGGAAGACAAGAGTCCAGACTCTCTTTCCCAACTGTGGGAGATGACTCCATAGTTAGCCACCAGGACTCAGTCCCTCCCATCCCTAGGGACACATGTGCTCCTCCAATCAAGAGATGGCGCCATTTCTCCTCCCTGGAATCTGGGCTGCCCTGGGGACTTGCTTTCACCTCCTACGGTGCCAATTCCAGGCCTAGAGCTTAAGAGGCCTGGCAGCTTCAGCTCTCTTGGAATCCTAAGCCCCGGAAAAAGAAGTTCAACGAACCTGCTGGAAGGTGAGCCCAGCCAGCCAGGATAGTGGAGGACAGAGTGTAGATAAAGGGAACACATAGGCAGGGCAATTGTAGGAGCAGTTTAAGGCTGGGGTTCAGGACTGAGCCCTTGGATGGGAAATGGAAGAGAACCTTCCTCCGTGTGTTAGTTGAATCCCCATCTGAATGAAGGAGCGACTACTGCAGACACCCAGTGGAACAGAAGTTTGATATTGTAAGAAATAATAAATCATTGTGTTTTTTGTTTGTTTGTTTTGAGATAGAGTTTCACGCTGTCACCCTGGGTAGAGTGCCATGGTGTCATCATAGCTCACAAGCAATCTCCAACTCCTTGGCTCAAGCAATCCTCTTGCCTCAGTTTTTCTATTTTTAGTAGAGACAGGGTCTCGCTCTTGCTCAGGCCAGTCTCAAACCCGAGAGCTCAAGCAATCCACCTGCGTTGGCCTCCCAGAGTGCTAGGATTACAGGCATGAGCCACCATCCCTGGCCCTTCCATCCTTGTAGCTCAGTGACAGGTGGGTGCAGTGGTTAAGGTGAGCAGTTAAGGTGACAGATTCCTCAGAACTTTGGGAGGTCAAAATAGGACTATCACTGAGGCCAGAAATTTGAGGCAACAAACTAGACAACATAGTGAGACTTATGTGTACAAAAAATTTTGAAAATGATTTTATTTTATTTTATATTTTCAGAGACAAATCTTGCTGTCACCAAGGCTGAAGTACATGATCATAGTTCACTATCACCTTGAACTCCTGGACTCAAGTGACCCTCCTACCTCAGCCTCCCAAGTAGCTGGAATTTCCGGTGCAAGCCACCACACCCATATGATTTTTTCTGTTTATTATAGAGATAGGGTATCATTCTTGCTCAGGCTGGTCTTAAACTCCTGGCTTCAAGTGATCCTCTGCCTCTGCCTCCCAAAGTGCTAGAATTACTGGCATGAGCCCCTACCATCCAGCTGACTACTCCTATTGTATAGTTAAACAGTGAGTTTCAGAAAGGTCAAGTAAGTACCTCAAGATCAGCTGGCACATAGGTGGAAGGATTTGAACCCAGGTCTGTCTTATTCCAAACACCATCCCCTTTTTATACCAAGGAGCAAGAAGAGGACAGGACAGTCATGGAATTACCTGGGAGCTTTCAAAATACACAGTGCCCAGACCCTGCAGGCCCTCAGAGATTCTGATGTAACTGACCTGGAGTGGAGCTTTTTTTCAAAGAGACAATTGTGCGGGCCAAGCAAGGTGGCTATAATGCTAGCACTCTGGGAGGCCAAAGCAGGTGGATTCCCTGAGTTCATGGGTTCGAGACTAGCCTGAGCAAGAGAAAGACTCCATCTCTAAAAATAGCTGGACAAAATAAGACTCTGTCTCCAAAAAAAAAAAAGAGAGAGAGAGAGAGAGAGAGAGAATTGTATTCTACTAGACTCAAAGCAATTGTCTTAACTGGAGTCAAGTCATTTCTCCCAGATCAGCCACCACGGGGTGACCTTTCACCTGTGTTTCGTGTTACTGGAGTTCTGTCCTTTAGGACAATGACTTTGTGAGAAGTAAATATTTATTAAAGTCTGGATGCACTTTTGAAAAGTAGTTCACAAGCCAGTCTCAAATTTGGGTTCCGGTTTTCTCCTTGTTTTTTATTAGAGGATGTGAAATGTGTTCTTCAGGAGAAAAATAAATTTCCCTAAGAAGTAAACAACCATCAGAAAAAGTTCAATGGTTTTTTTTTTTACAGACAGAGTCTCACTTTGTCACCCTTGGTAGAGTGCCCTGGCGTCATAACTCACAAAAACCTCAGACTCTTGGGTTCAAGCTATTCTCTCACCTCAACCTCCCTAGTTGCTGGGACTACAGGCGCCTGCCACAACGCCCGGCTATTTTTTTGTTGCAGTTTGGCCAGGGCCAGGTTTGAACCCACCACCCTCGGTATATGGGGGCGGTGCCCTGCTCAGTCAGCCACAGGTGCTGCCCAATTCAATGGATTTTAAAGTCAGATTTCCAAGACTTCTGGCATTTGGGAGCCAACTTGCCATTTTCCACGTTTGTATCACCACTGCTATCTTACTTAGTATTTTACTTCATGTCAATTACTATTTCATAAACTTAAAAACATTTATTTATGTATTTATTCATTTTTGAGACAGAGTCTCACTATGTTGCCCTTGGTAGAGTGCTGTGGCGTCACAGCTCACAGCAACCTCCAACTCTTGGGCTTAGGTGATTCTCTTCACTCAGCCTCCTGCATAGCTGGGACTACAGGCGCCACAACGCCCAGCTATTTTTTGGGTGCAGATGTCATTGTTGTTTAGCAGGCCGGGGCTGGGCTTGAACCCACCAGCTTTGGTATATGTGGCTGGTGCCCTTCTCACTGAGCTACAGGTGCCAAGCCCATTTATTTATTTTTGAGAGAGAGTCTAATGCTCTCACCCTGGTTACAATGCTGTGGCATCATCATAGCCCATAGCAACCTCAGACTCTTGGGCTAATCCTCTTGCCTTAGCCTCCCAAGTAGCTGGGACTACCGGCGTGCACTACTACACCCCACTAGTTTTTCTATTTTTAGTAGACATGGGTCTCAGATTGGTCTCGAAGCCCTGAGTTCAAGCAATCCACCTACCTTGGCCTTCTGGAGTGCTAGGATTACAGGCATTAGCTACCGCACCCAGCCTTAAAAACTTTTAAAAAATAACTATATTGGGCGGTGCCCATAGCTCAGTGGGTAGGGTGCCAGCCACATACACCCAGGCTGGCGGGGTTGAACCCGGCCCTGGGCCAGCTACATAAAAATGGCAACTGCAACAAAAAAAAATAGCCGGATATTATGGCAGGCACCTGTAGTCCCAGCTACTTGGGAGGCTGAGGCAAGAGAATTGCTTAAGCCCAAGAGTTGGAGATTGCTGTGAACTGCGATGCCATGCTACTCTACTGAGGGCGACATAGTGAGACTCTGTCCCAAAAAAAAAAAAAAAAAAAAAAAAAAAGAATGACCCACTTTGCTAGCTTGAGCGCATAAATATGACCACTTTTATTACCATTTTTTACTACTGTATTTGAAGCAGAAAAGGTACTTAATAAATACTGCTTAAATCAATGAATGAATGAAGAAATACATGTATATATGAAGAAATGGAATGTGTCTGATGCAATGGACAGACAAGACAGAGAAAGTGGTTTCCAGATACAGAATCTGAACCCACCCCTGAGAGAGATACTGGATACTAGTGCTTCTACTGCCCACTTTGCCTACGGGGTCTCTAATCAATCACATCATTCTTTCCTGTTGAGGCTAGAGATAGTTTACACATCCTCTCGGTATAGTAGTAGTTCAACCTTCTCTCAGAGTGAATCAGAGGAGGCAGACAAAATGAAACTTTTTGTGGTAACAGGGTTCAAGGAAAGGGTCTCATTGTGGCAGTCTTAAATATAGGCCCCAAATTATTTGACATCCTTCCTTTTAAATAGTGGGATCTATGACCCCTCTCCCTGAGTCTGGGCTGTGCGAATGCTTGACCAATAGGATGTGGCAGAAATGATGTTCTACCAGTTTCCAGGAACTTGCAATTTAGTCCAGAGATGGTGGCTTATGCCTGTAATCCCAGCACTGTAGGAGGCTGAGGCAGTTGGATTGCTTGAGCTTAGGAGTTTGAGACCAGCCTGAACAAGAGCGAGACCCCCTCTACAAAAAATAGAAAAACTAGCTCGGTGTAGTGGCTCAGGCCTGTAGTCCCAGCTACTTGGGAGGCTAAAGCAAGAGGATTCCTCAAGCCCAAGAGTTTGAGGTTGCTGTGAGTTATGACCCCACAGCGCTCAACCCGGGATGATAGAGTAAGACTGTGTGGAAGAAAGGAAAGAAAGAAAGAGGGAACTTCTAGTTTCTGTCTTTTGAAACACTCATTCTGGTTTGTTTGGTTTTTTTTTTTTTTGCAGTTTTTGGCAGGGGCTGAGTTTGAACCCGCCACCTCCAGTATATGGGGCTGGCACTCTACTCCTTTGAGCCACAGGCGCCACCCGAAATACTCATTCTTGAAACCTAGCCACCATGTCACGAGGAAGCCCAAGCTGCTTTGAGAAGAGGCCCACGTGGGGAGGAATTGGCCTCCAGTGCCAGCCTGCCAGACATATGGGTGAGCCATCTTGGAAATGGACCAAGCCCCAGTGGAGACGTCTCAGCTAACATTGCATAAGCAAGGAAGAACTGTTCCTGCTGAATCCAGCCCAAATGTCAGCCTCATGAGAAAAATAAATGGTTTCTGTCTTATGCCACTAAGTTTAGAGTGTTTTGTTATGCAGCAATAGTAACTGGGACACTCACTGAACTTCAGTTAAAACTCTCCCTGGCTCAGTCTCCACAATCAAATTCTGTCTCACTTTCTTTGCTCCACATGTCCCCTTCTGAGCCTGCAGCCTTGAGAGGCAGCTGACATCCTATCCCATCCTTGGCATGGGCGTTGGGAGGCTTATTCTGCTCCCTATTTCTCCAGTCCAACAGAAGGATTGTGTAGCCTGTGAGACCGCCACCTCCCTCGCCTCTCCAGCAGTCCATGCTGAGATCTTGAATGTTTTACGGGAGACTGCAGATTTGGGGCTTAGGAATGAAATGTGGGTGTCATTTTGAGGCAGTCCCATCCCTTGCATTCCCAGGACTGTACTTGCCCGCTGAGCAGAGGACCTACCCTCATGGGTTGGCTGGGGAAGCTGCGTGCCGAGTCCAGTTCACTGCTCCCCTGTCACTCCCTGTTACTCCTCGTGGATGCCGACTCCCTGGCTCCCTAGACTCAGGGGACTCACCTCTGAAGTCTCTGCTAAGAGGTTCTCAAACATGTTTAGATGCCATTTAGCCGCTTGGATGAGCCAGCAACTGACTCATTAATCTGACAAACTGTTGGAAACGACTTGCTTGCTTCCTTCCTTCCAACACTGGGCACTAGCAGCCTCCTCACCTTGAGGACACTTTGAATTTTACGAGATCAAGAGAGCCTGGCCTTGGAGACAGGCAGATGTGAATTCAAATTCCAGCATCATGATGTGAATCTCTCCCTTTCTTGTTACCTTGGACAGGGGCTGTCACCTCCCTGAACTTGAGGTTCCACAGCTGTTCAGTGGGGAGAATAGCAGCCTCAGAAAGTTGCTCTGAGGCTCGGCGTCTGTGGCTCAATGGGCTAAGGTGCCAGCCACGTACACCTGAGCTGGCGAGTTCGAATCCAACCCAGGCCTGCCAAACGACAATGACGGCTGCAACCAAAAAATGGCCAGGCGTTGTGGCAGGCGCCTGTAGTCCCAATTACTTGGGAGGCGGAGGCAAGAGACTCGTTTGAGCCCAGGAATTGGAGGTTGCTGTGAGCTGTGATGCAACAGCCCTCTATCCAGGGTGACAGCTTGAGACTCTGTCTCAAAAAAAGAAAGTTGCTCTGAGGAGTCAGTGAAATACAGTACACAGCACACAGTTTGGTTGGGCCTATCAGGCTTTTGAGATCAGCACAACCCAAGTTCAAATCTCCCTCTTGCCCTTCTATACAGATGAATGCTTGTTAAGGACTCAGAGCAGTGCCTGTTAGAAAGCATAATCACAGGGGTATCCAAATGTTTGGTTTCTCTGTTCCACATTAGGAGAATAAGAGCTGTCCTGGGCCACACATTAAATGCCCAAACACTAACAATAAGCCAAAAGGAAAAAAAAAGAAAAAAAGGCTGTACATAATTTTTTTTTTTTTTTGAGACAGAGCCTCAAGCTGTCACCCTGGATAGAGTGCTGTGGCATCACAGCTCACAGCAATCTCCAATTCCTGGGTTCAAGCGAGTCTCTTGCCTCCACCTCCCAAGTAGCTGGGACTACAGGCGCCCGCCACAACGCCAGGCCATTTTTTGGTTGCAGCCGTCATTGTCGATTGGTGGGCCCTGGGCTGGATTTGAACCCACTAGCTCAGGTGTACTTGGCTGGAGCCTTACCCCGTTGAGCCACAGGCGCTGAGCCTGTACATAATTTTTGTGATATCCATTACCACAGATAAGCAAAAAAGTCCTCACGAAATGTGCATTCAGCCCACAGGCCACCAGTTGGAGATCTCTGTGACCGGAGAGAGCCTGTGAATTTTGTGGATCACTGTGTGTGCCTGTGATTCCAGCCTTTTGGAATGTCTGTCTTGAAAGGTGATGAGGTGGAGTGTAGATCTGGGGCCTGAATTTCCTAGGTTTGACTCTCAGCTCTCATGCCTTTTTTTTTTTTGAGTCAGAGTCTCACTTTGCTGCCCAGGTAGAGGGCCACGACATCATAGCTCACAGCAACCTCAAACTCCTGGACTCAAGCTATTCTCTTGCCTTTAGTAGCTGGGACTACAGGTGCCCACCACCATGCCCGGCTAATTTACCTATTTTTAGTAGAGAAAGGGTCTCACTCTTGGTCAGGTTGTTCTCAAATTCCTGAGCTCAAGCAATCCACCCACCTTGGCCTCCCAGAGTGCTAGAATTATAGGCATGAGCCACAGCTCCCAGCCTTCAACTCTCATGCTTACTATATGTATGATCTTAGACAAATGGGCCTCTCTGGGCCTCAGTTTCCCCATATGTAAAATGGAGATGATAATGACACCTGTCTGTTAATGCTGTTAAAAAGATTAAAGAAATCTCTGAGTGTACTATGTTGATGCTGATGTGAAATCTCATCTCTTTCTTTTCTTTTATCTTTTTTTGCAGTTTTGGCCAGGGCTGGGCTTGAACCCACCACTCCCGGCATATGAGGCTGGCGCCCTACTCCTTGAGCCACAGGCGCCATCCTCTTTTCTTTTATCTTGTTTTGCCCAGGCTAGAGTGTTATGGCATCAGCCTAGCTCACAGCAACCTTAGGCTCCTGGGTTCAAGTGATCCTCCTGCCTCAGCTTCCCAAGTAGCCAGGACTACAAATGCCCACCACAATGCCCAGCTATTTTTAGAGATGAGGTCTTGCTCTGGCTCAGACTGGTCTCAAACCTGTGAGCTCAGATGATCCTCTTGTCTCGGCCTCCCAGAGTGCTAGGATACCAGGCATGAACCACTGCACCCAGCCTACATAATTATTTGAAAGAGAAAATTCTAAGTTTTCCAAGCTGATGTGGACCCTTGTCTCAGCTACAAACATAGGAAAATAGTGAATAAAAGTCTTTTTTTTTTTTTTTTTTTTGTGGTTTTTGGCCAGGGCTGGGTTTGAACCTGCCACCTCTGGCATATGGAGCTGGCGCCCTACTCCTTTGAGCCACAGGCACCGCCCATAAATTTTTTTTTTTTTTTTTTTTTTTTTGCAGTTTTGGCCAGGGCTGGGCTTGAACCCAGCACCCCGGGTATATGGGGCTGGCACCCTACTCCTTGAGCCACTGGTGCCACGCTAAAAGTCTTTTTTTAAGACAGAGTCTTACTGTGTCACCCTTGATAGAGTGCTGTGACAACATAGCTCACAGCAACCTCAAACTCCTGGACTCAGCCATCCTATTGCTTCAGTCTTCTGAGGAGCTGGGACTACAGGCCCCCACCACTGTGACCAGCTAGCTTTTCTATTTTTAGTAGACATAGGGTCTTACTCTTGCTCAGGCTGGCCTCGAACTCCTGTGCTTAAGCAATCTACCCACCTCAGTCTCCCACAATACTGAGTTTACAGGCATGAGCCACTGCACCTGGCCCTGAATAAAAGTCTTAAAAAGGTATATTTTTAATACATGGCTGAGTTGAGAAGCAGGAAAGGGAAATCCCTAAGTGCCTGAAAATCTTTAAACAGGAATAGTAAATTCACAGCTGATGTTGCAGCAAACCCCAGGACACATCCATGGACTTCAGGGATTATGGACAATGTTTTAATACTCACAAGGGTCAGGAAATGTGACATTGCAGCCCAGTAATTTAGTTCCAGAACCAGAACTAAGACCCAGTTAATTAAAGGTGGGGCTTGGAAGGACTCTCTTTCTTCTGAAATGGGGACCAGAAGTTCCCCAGCCCAGACTGAGGACAGGTCAGGTGACAATGACAGGAATATAGATGCATGGGGCAAGACACAAGCCTATTTAGCAGTGTGTGAGTGCAAGATTAGGGCAGAATCAAGGCAGAGTCTCAGAGTACAAGAATGAATGATAATGATGAGAATAACAATGACCATTTATTGTGCACCTACTGTGTGTCACACGCCTGACGGGTCCTACAGATGTTACCACCATGAGGCTGAGTTGGTGGTTTTGGACAATGTCAGGATGAGAAAGTAATTGCCTACTGGAGTTTTTGTGGGCTAGGTAAGAGGAGCATTCTGGAGGTAATTTTTCAAACCAGTGGCTTTTAAACTGTGCCTGTGGAAGTTCAGGGGCTGGCCCTAGGTAGCTAGTAAGAAGGTCTTCTCTCTCTTTGTCCACCCCCTTCAACTGGATTAATTCCATTTATATGTGTTTTATATATTGTGCTTCTTCTCCCTCATGAGATTTGCTCCACTAAAAGGGACCTGGAGAAAAAGAATAATAAATAAATAAACTACATGTAAAGTAAAACAAAATAAGAATCCAAACAAGTGACAATCAGACAAGGCATCTATTGCTGTCACACAGCTTCTTACAGCAGCCTGCAATGGTAATTATATCATTAGCACTTGTTTAGCTGCCACTGGGCATAGGCTGTGTAGGGCCCTTGTTCTCCAGAATCTCCCCAGCATCTGGCCCAGAGTCCATGCTCTGTAAACGTGGAAGAGGGCATCTCATGGGTTTTCTGTGCTCCCTGGGCCAACCCAGGAGTCCAAGGGTGTAAAGACTTAGAACAGGGCTCTGTCCATGGGGTGTGTGCTGCTTCCTCATCTCTGAGCACCCCATGCATAAGCTAGGAAGAATAAGGGTCTGAGGCCGGGCACAGTGACTCACGCCTATAATCCTATCACTTTGGGAGGTCAAGGCAGGTGGATTGCCTGAGCTCACGGGTTCGAGACCAGCCTGAGCAAGAGCAAGTCTTTCCTACTAAAAAATAGAGAAATGGGCAGCACCTGTAGCTCAGTAGGCAGGGTGCAGTGGGGTCCCAACCACTGTGTGACACCAAGGCTGACGGTTCGAACCTGGCCTGTGCCAGCTAAAACAAGAATGACAACTGCAACAAAAAAGTAGCCAGGCACCTGTAGTCCCAGCTACTTGGGAGGCTGAGGCAAGAGAATCACTTAAGCCCAGGAGTTTAAGGTTGCTGTGAGCTGTGACACCATGGCACTCTACCAAGGGCAATGTAGTGGGACTCTGTCTCAAAGAAAATAATAAAATAAAATAAAATAAATAGAAAAACTGAAGCAAGAGGATTACTTGATCCCAAGTTGGAGCTTGCTGTGAGTCATGATGCTCTATGCAGGGGGACAGCTTGAGACTCTGTCTCGAAAAAAAAAAAAAAAAAGCAAGACCCCCGCCCTCCCGTCTCTAAATTAGCCAGACGTTGTGGGGGGTGCCTGTAATCCCAAGCTACTCGGAAGGCTGAGGCAAGAGAATTGCTTGAGCACAAGAGTTTAAGGTTGCCCTGAACTATGATGCCATGGAACTCTAC
Organism: Perodicticus potto; assembly: GCA_963574655.1. NCBI lineage: Eukaryota > Metazoa > Chordata > Mammalia > Primates > Lorisidae > Perodicticus > Perodicticus potto. The sequence continues at coordinate 16,652 of CAUYRH010149506.1, forward strand.
TGAGGGTGATAAAGTGAAACTGTGTCTCAAAAAAAAACAAAGAAGAAGGGTCTGATTCCTGTTTACCTGCCTTTGGAAGCCCCTTAATTGCAGCCTTATAAAGTGTTCCAGATGCAAAAAAGGGGGGAAATTAATTGGTCTTCCAGGGAGCAGCTGACCGAGGTCTGTAATTGATTTTCACAATGAATGCCTCCCTCTGGGTGGCTTGTATGTGATCTGGAGTGGGGATTTGAAGTCTTCCTCATGTAAATGGCTTGGGCTCGTCAAGGTTCACATTTTTGAGTGGACATTACACATTTACTCTTTCATCCTGTGCAAGATGAAGGGAAATTTACATCATCTGACAAATTCTAAAATGGTAGAGGGGAGTGAAAAAAGGGGTGGGGCCTGTCCTCATCTTGAGATGCAGTTTGGCAGATCCTTTGCTGAGGTTGGGGAAGTGCCAATTCAGAGAACAAATGACCTCAAATGCAGGCTGCCTCAGACTGAAGCTGCAGACCCTTTGTTCCAAAATGAGTTATGATAGGTAAGATCAGGAGAGGCAAGGAACACACCAGGCCATAACAAAAATTAATACCTTGAACCAATAGGTATATACTGAGAATGCCCCACTGAAGATTTAACTAACACGGTGACCCAGTGAAGACTGCACTGGTGCATTTCCTGTCTCAATAAAATAGTTACTATTAAATCACTCTGTCCTTGGGCTGGACGTGCATGGTAACCCCCAACCACTACCATCACCAGGGTGGCTATTGGACCTCTTAGATTTCTGAAGTTCCAGTCAGCACTAGAAATACACGATACATTTCTAGAAATATAGAGCACATTCTATATATTCTATATATATCAGATTCTATGTAGAATATGCAGAAATATAATATGAGCTACAAATGCAAGTCATATATATAATTTGAAAATAAAAATTTGGGGTATTTTGAGACAGAGTCTCACTCTGTCACCCTGGGTAGAGTGCCATGGTGTCCTCATAGCTCACAGCAACCTCAAATTCTTGGACTCAAGTGATTCTCCTACTTCATCCTCCCAAGTAGCTAGGTCTACAGGCACCCACCACAATGCCCAACTAATTTTTCTATTTTTAATAGAGACAGGGTCTCACTCTTGCTTAGGCTGGTCTTGAACTCCTGAGCTCAAGTGATCCACCTGCCTCAGGTTCCCAAAGTGCTGGGATTACAGGTGTGAGCCACTGTGCCTGCCCTCTTAAAAAATTTTAAATAGCCACATTAAAAAAGTACAAAGCAGGCTCGGCGCCTGTGGCTCAACGGGCTAAGGCACCAGCCACGTACACCTGAGCTGGCGGGTTCGAATCCAGCCCAGACTTGCCAAACAACGACAGCTGCAACCAAAAAATGGCCGGGCATTTTGGTGGGCGCCTGTAGTCCCAGCTACTTGGGAGGCAGAGGCAAGAGACTTGCTTGAGCCTAGGAATTGGAAGTTGCTGTGAGCTGTGATGCCACAGCACTCTATCCAGGGTGACAGCTTGAGGCTCTGTCTCAAAAAAAAAAAAACCCAAAAAGTACAAAGCAGCAGATGATATTGACCTAATTATATATATATATATATATATATATATTTTTTTTTTTTTTTTTGGAAAAAGAGTCTCACTTTGTTTACCTCGGCAGAGTTCCATGGCATCACAGCTAACAGCAACCTCAAACTCTTGGGCTTAAGAGATTCTCTTGCCTCAGTCTCCCAAGTAGCTAGGATTACAGGTGCCTGCCACAAAGCCTGGCTATTTTTATTTTTTGGTTGTAGGTGTCATTGTTGTTTGGCAGGCCCCGGCTAGATGCGAACTCACCAGCTCTGGTGTACATGGCTGGCGCCCTAGCTACTCAGCTACAGGTGCCAACCCCCTAATAATATATTTTATTTAATCCAATCTAGCAAAAGTATAATTTTAGGCTTGGCACCTGTATCTCAGTGATTAGGGTGCCGGCCACATACACCGGGGCTAGAGGGTTCAAACCCAGCCTGGGCCTGCTAAACAACAACGACAACTACAACAAAAAAATAGCCAGGCATCGTGGCGGGTGCCTGTAGTCCCAGCTACTTGGGAGTCTGAGGCAAGAGAATCGCTTAAGCCCAAGAGTTGGAGGTTGCTGTGAGCTGTGATGCTATGACACTCTACCCGGGGTGACAGAGTAAAACTCTGTCTCAGGACAAGCAAATATATATATATATATATATATAATTTCAACATACTCTGAAAATAAACATTATTAGTGAGATATAATGTGTAGAGTAATGCATTTAATGTAAAAGAATTTACTTTGTTTTAACTTTTTTTATTTTTACGTACATTGTTGTTTTATACTAAGTCTTTGAAATCCAATATGTATTTTAACTTACAGCACATCTCAATTCACACTAGCCACATTTCAAGTACTCGATAGCTATATGTAGCTAGTGGCTAGAAATTGACCTGTGCAGATATAGTCCTTCCTACACGTAGTAAAGGCAAAGAAATAGAGTGAACCTTTTGTGATTCAAGAGTTACAAAGGAAACCAGAGAGGATTCCTGTTTGGGAAAGCCAGCTGAAATGGCCTAATAGTATGCCCCTTTCTTAACATTTAAAAATAAGAGCAGAAGATAATAAATGCAAGAAAAAAATACCCAACTATAAACAAGAAAACTAAGCAAAACATACAACAACACAACTCTAAGGGGTTGAGTTGTGACTCCAAAAATTCCCATGTTGAAGTCCTAACCCTTAGAATTCCTCAGAATGTGACCTTATTTGGAGATAGGGTCTTTACAGAGGTAATCAATTTAAATAAGGTCCTTTAGTGTGGGCTATAATCCTATATGACTGGCATCACCATCCAAGGGGAAAATTTGGATACAGAAACAAGAATATAGGCTCGGCGCCTACAGTTCAAGCAGCTAAGGCACCAGTCATATACACCAGAGCTGGCAGGTTCGAATCCAGCCTGGGTCTGCCAAAACAACAATGACTACTACAACCAAAAAATAGTCAGACATTGTGGCGGGCCCTTGTAGCCCCAGCTACTTGGGAGGCTGAGGCAAGAGAATCGCTTAAGCCTAGGAGTTGGAGGTGGCTGTGAGCTGTGATGCCATGGCACTCTACCCAGGGCAACATCTTGAGGCTCTGTCTCAAAAAAAAAAAAAAGAAAAGAAAAGAAACAAGCATAGAGGGAAGATAACATGGGGAGAAGATAGTCACATACAAGCGAAGGAGAGAGGCCTGGAACAGTCCCTCAGAGTCCTCAGAAGGAGCCAACTGGGCCTACATCGTTGAGATGGGGAACTGGCAGGCACTGCCTTGGCCATTGCTGCAGCATTGCTTAACTGAGTCAAGAAGTCTCAAAACAACATTTCCAACTATCCCACTTAAAACAGGATGAAGGGCAAGTTCCAACGGTTAGAACCAAGATGGTAGAGAAATCAGCTACCTCTTGACCTTACGGTATTATTATACACCTCATTACCATAAAAGTTTCTAGAAAACCTCCCATTCCCATCATATACCTCACACCACGACACTTCCTGTTTGACCATATAGTGTCAACAGGAGGGTATGCCCCAAATTCCAGGAAAACACTGCCCCTCTATGAATTTTCCTCCCCTTGCTTAGCCTATAATTAAGCTGCTGCTTAAACAGAGGACAAATGGAACCAGGGGACAAATTCTCTTCTGGAGGGAGAACTAAGTTCTACACTGTGGAATAGACTTCCTATACTTTTTCAATAAATTTTTTTTCAGTTGACGCTGTCCTTTGGTTCCTGAATTCTTTCTTGTGCAAGCCAAGGACCCCCTTGGATTTCAAGTTATTCCCAGAATTGGGGGTCACTCTTCTGTGCCATCTAGATTTTGTACTTCTAGGCTTTAGAACTGTGAGACAATAAATTTCTGTTGGTTAAGCCACCCAGTTTACGGTACTTTGCTACAGCAGCCCTGGCAACAAAAAACAAACAAGGAAAAGGCATAACCTAATGTAATAAATTTACAAAATTGGTCATGAAGGAAAGAAATAGAAGATCCTGCAGCAAACCTAGAACTTAAAACAATAGTGGGTAGACAAAATCAACAGAATTCTCCATAACACTAAAATACGGAGAAAAACAAGCAGATTTGGGGACCTCATCTCTTTCCTCTTCTAAGGAAATAATGATAGAGATGGCTACTGGGGAGAATCCAGCAAAACAAAGGAAGTGAACAATAGTGCTCCTCCAAAGAACACACAGAATCAAGAAAATGATCGGGCTCGGCGCCTGTGGCTCAACAGGCTAAGGCGCCAGTCACGTACACCTGAGGTGGCGGGTTCGAATCCAGCCCGGGCCCGCCAAACAACAATGGCTGCAACCAAAAAAATAGCCCGGCGTGTGGCGGGCGCCTGTAGTCCCAGCGACTTAGGAGGCGGAGGCAGGAGACTTGCTTGAGCCCAGGAATTGGAGGTTGCTGTGAGCTGCGATGCCACGGCACTCTACCCAGGGTGACAGCTTGAGGCTCTGTCTCAAAAAAAAAAAAAAAAAAGAAAATGATCTTTAGGGCTCGGCGCCCGTAGCTCAGTGGGTAGGGCACCAGCCACATACACTGGGGCTGACGGGTTCAACCCAGCCCAGGCCTGCTAAAAACAACAGTGACAACTACAACAACAACAACTACTACAACAAAACAACAATGCCCAGGCATTGTGGCAGGTGCCTGTAGTCCCAGCTACTTGAGAGGCTGAGGCAAGAGAATCACTTAAGCCCAAGAGTTTGAGGTTGCTGTGAGCTATGATGTGACAGCACTCTAACAAGGGCTGAGGGCGACATAGGGAGACTCTGTCTCAAAAAAAAAAAACAAGCCGCAAATGATCTTTGGGTTTTTTTTGTTTGTTTGTTTGCTTTGAGACAGAGTCTCACTCTGTTGCCCAGGCTAGAGTACCATGGCATCAGCCTGGCTCACAGCTTCCTTAAACTCCTGGGTTCAAGCAATCCTCCTGCTTCAGCCTCTCAAGTAACTGGGAATACAAGCTTTGCCACAAAACCTGGCCAGTTTTTCTATGTTTAGTAGAGACAGGGTCTCCCTCTTGCTCAGGCTGGTCTCCAAGTCCCGAACTCAAGGGATCCTCCTTCCTTGGTCTCCCAGAGTGATGGGATTACAAGTATGAGCCGCTGTGCCCGGCCTTTCTTGTAATTTTTAGATCATAAAATTTTGTGTGATTTTTTCCTACTTTCACCTCTGCATATTAGTGTTGTGTTATTTACCCAAAACGATAGAGATAATTTTCTAAATAACCAAAAGAAAACATGCCAAGACAGATTAAGGTAAAATATGAATTACGTTTTCCTTGACATTTTTCTGTATTTTAATTTTTTAATTAATTATTTTGAGACAGTCTCACTATGTCGCCCTCAGTAGAGTGCCATTGTGTCACAGCTCACAGCAACCTCAAACTCTTGGGCTTAAGTGAGTCTCTTGTTTCAGCCTCCCAAGTAGCTGGGACTACAGGCACCCACCACAATGTCCGACTAATTTTTTGTTACAGTTGTCATTGTTGTTTAGCTCACCTGGGCTGGGTTTGAACCTGCCAGCCTTAGTGTATGTGGCCCTACCCACTGAGCTACAGGCGCTGCCCAAATTATTTATTTATTTTTAACCAGGGAACATAGATTCAAATTGCCAATATTTTGTCACATTTTTCTGTATTTTTAAAACTCCAATGTTCATCTCCCCCAAAAGAAACTGATCTAACTTTTAGGCTAGAAAGAGAGTAAATAACCATGATTATTATCTTTTTTTTTGGAGACAGAGTCTCAAGCTGTCTCCCTGGGTAGAGTGCTGTGGCATCATAGCTTACAGCAACCTCCAACTCTTGGGCTCAAGCATCCTCTTGCCTCAGTTTTTCTATTTTTAGTAGAGACAGGGTCTCGCTTTTGCTCAAGCTGGTTATCAAATTCTTGAGCTCAAGCAATCCATCCTCCTCAGCCTCCCAGAATGCTAGGATTACAGGCGTGAGCCACCATGCCCAGCCTGTGATTTTTATAAGGAAAAAAATATCTAAATAGCTTTGGCTGGCCAAGCATGGTGGCTCACCTATAATCCTAGCACTCTGGGAGGCTGAGGCAGGTGGATTGCTTGAGCTTAGGAGTACCAGCCTGAGCAAAATCAAAACCCCATCTCTAAAAATAGCCAGGCATTGTGGCAGGTGCCTGTACTCCCAGCTACTTGGGAGGCTGAGGCAAGAGAATCTCTTGAGCCCAGGAGTTTGAGGTGAGCTATGACATCACAGCACTCTACCAAGGGTGACAAAGTGAGACTCTGTCTCAAATAAATAAATAAATAAATAAATAATAGCTTTGGCACAAAACCTCTCAAGCATCTGTATTCTGGAGGAGAATGGTTGATTGGGTACAAGAGCTGTGACTTGGGTACGTGGTATCAAACTGTGGCTCCAGAGGAGCAGATGAACCTCCTTCCAAGGACCTCACTTATCCATGCTGGGACCTGGAACTAGTGAGATGTTGCTGCAGCCTAGACCAGCAACACACAAGGGCACAGGAGGGCCAAGACGTGATTATGCCTTAAACCTGGATGGGAGTTGTAACCACAGCAATCGTGCTTTGGGACTCTCCAATTTTGTTGCTCCCATTTTGGATTGAATTTTAAAAGGTAGCTAGCTGTGTGATCACAGTTGCCCAACAGTTGTCCCTAGAGTTAAGGAATAGTTTACAAATGTTCCATACAGAGCCTTCCAGGTTGCAAGTCTGCTGCCACATCCATTATTTACTTAATCCTTTCAAACAGTTCGGTGGGGAAGGCAAGATTCACAATCCATATTTTATGAGTGAGAAGACTGAGGTTCAACAGAGTTCAATGACTTGTTCAAGATCACACAGCTAGTTTGAGGCTCAAAGCCCTGCTCTGTCTATGACACTATGGTGGCCAGGACAGGAATCTAGGTGAAGTATACCCATATTTAAAGTTCTTGGACAGACTATTTATCCAGGGAAACAGTAGGTGATTGTGAATTGGGTACCCATAGTGAGCAGGGGTCCCAAGAGGATAACCAGGGAGAGAGTTCAGTGAGCTTAGAATGGGTCTTCTCTTCACTCTTAACTCACCCACAGCCCCTCTGCTCATTTCTGGGATTTTCTGATCCTTCATCAAGTAAGGCTCACAACTTAGTCATTTCCAGAAACTTTCCATTAAATGTGGATGGGATTATACATGGTATAAGAGAAAACGCTCCAGAGTAAGCCTGATCATGCACGCTGGGAAATTAGCAAAGAGAGGAGTCAGTTTTTTATTTTATTTTATTTTTTTCTTTTGAAATAGAGTCTCACTATGTTGCCCTCGGTAGAGTGCCATGGTGTCATAGCTCACAGAAACCTCAAACTCTCAGGGTTAAGCGATTCTCTTGCCTCAGCCTCCCAAGTAGCTGGGACTACAGGTGTCCACCAGCTATTTTTTGTTGCACTTGTCATTGTTTAGCTGGCCCAGGCCAGTTTTGAACCTGTCAGCCTAAGTGTATGTGGCTGGCACCGTAACCACTGTGCTACGGGCACTGAAGCGGAGTTGGGTTTTTTTAACTACTCATTTACCATATGAGACCTGCTTGCCTCTGGTGTCAAAGCCTATAACAATTATACATGCAACCCAGATGTTCCCTAGGGTTCCTTGCTGTAGGTGATCTCAGAAAGATGAACTCAGATTCCAGTTCCATGGTCTAGAGGTCTAAGAGCCCTCCCCAAGAGTCTGGACTCCCCGTCCCAGGATTCACATGCTCAGTTACATTGCCTCTGGGGTCCTGATTCTGGCATGAATCTCTGTGACCCAGATGTGAAACTCAGCCACACACAGAGACAAATAACCACTCAAATCACTAAAAGCATTCATGGGTATAATTAGATTTTTTTCTCAGTTGGTAAAAATTTTAAATACAGAAAAAAACAGAGTAATCTAACAAATACTCATGCCCTCTAACTGTCAGAATTTAATGTTATGATTTTACAGTATGTGCTTCTGAGTTTTCTTTCTTTTTTTTTTTTTTTTTGTAGAGACAGAGTCTCATTTTATCGCCCTGGGTAGAGTGCTGTGGCATCACAGCTCACAGCAACCTCCAATTCCTGGGCCCAAGGGATTCTCTTGCCTAAGCCTCCTGAGTAGCTGGGCCTATAGGCACAGGCCAGAACACCTGGCTAGTTTTTTGTTGCAGTTTGGCTGGGGCCTGGGCTCCAACCCGCCACCCTCGGTATATGGGACTGGTGCCCTACCCACTGAGCCACAGGCGCAACCCTGCTTCTGTGTTTTTTAATCTAATAAGGTTAAAAGTGAAACCTCCCATGTACTCCTTCCTCCCCAGAGGAATCCACCATTAAGAATCTGGTGTCTGGCTCGGCGCCTGTGGCTCAGTGGGCTGGGGCGCCAGCCACGTACACCTGAGCTGGCAGGTTCGAATCCAGCCCGGGCCTGCCAAACAACAATGACGGCTGCAACCAAAAAATGGCCGGGCGTTGTGGCAGGCGCCTGTAGTCCTGGCTACTTGGGAGGCAGAGGCAGGAGACTCGCTTGAGCCCAGGAATTGGAGGTTGCTGTGAGCTGGGATGCCACGGCACTCTACCCAGTGTGGCAGCTTGAGGCTCTGTCTCAAAAAAAAAAGAATCTAGTGTCTGTCCTTTCAAATCTTATTTTTATACCTTTACTGCATATACTATATCCATAAATGGTCATCTTGAATGGTTTTAAAATGCACCTAAATAGTACCATATTTTATTTTCTGCAACTTGCTTTTTTGTGCAATGTTTTTTTGAAAACTATCTTAGATTTATGTAGATAGACATGTAGTTCATTTATTTTAACTGTTATGTAGTATTTCATAATATGAATATTTATAAATCCATCTCTCTAAAGCTCTACTGTGGACAATTAAGGTTTTTCCAAAATTATTTTCTCTATTACAGACAGACGATGCCACAAAGAGCAAACTTTTTTTTTTTTTTTTTTTTTTTTGAGACAGAGTCTCACTACGTCGCCTCTGGTAGAGTGCATGGTGTCACAGCTCACAGCAATCTCAAACTCTTGGGTTCAAGCGATCCCCTTACCTCCTGAGTAGCTGACTACAGGTGCCCCCCCACAATGCCTGGCTATTTTTTCTTTTTTTGAGACAGTTTTACTTGATCACCCTTGCTAGAGGGCCATGCTGTCTTAGCTCACAGCAGCGTCAAACACTTGGGTTCAAGCAATTCTCTTACCTCAGCCTCCCAAGCAGCTGGGATTACAGGCACCCGCCACAAAGCCTGGCTATTTTTTAGACACAGGTGGGGTCTCCCTCTGGCTCAGGCTGGTCTCAAACCCGTGAGTTCAAGCACTCCACCTTCCTCCGCCTCCCAAGTGCTGGAATTACGGGCATGAACCACAGCACCCAGCCTACACCTGGCTATTTTTAGACATTGGGGTCTCGTTCTAGCTCAGGATAGTCTCCAACTCATGAGCTCAGGCAATCCGCCCGCCTCAGCCTCCTGGAGTGCGGGGATTACAGGCATGAGCCACTGTACACAGCCTCTTTTTAAAAAGTTAAATCCAAGGAGTGAACATACTTGTGCATTTTTATTTCCTGGAGTACAATCTCCCTATAAATTCCTACAAGTGAATATGCCAGGTCAGGGCAGGCACAGTGGTCGCTAGGTGGCTCTGCTTCTAGGGGTTGGTTGATTGTCAGCTCAGGCAATAATAATGACTTGTTCTCGAGGCAGCAGCAGGGCTCCAAGAACAGGAGCAGAAGGTTTCCGGAGGCTCAGAACTGGTACAACGTCATTTCTTTTCATTCTGATTACAAAAGCAAGTCACAGGCCAGCTTAGATTCAAGGTGTGAAAAAACAGACTCCTCTCTTGGTTGGAGAAGCTGCAAAGTCACATTCCAAGGGGCCTGGAGACAGGAGTGGAGGGTTGAAGGTTTGGTTTTCTGTGAAGCAGATTCTGAGACAGATTAGTGTGCAGAAAGTTACCAACATGCTCTTGGCTCCAACACTTGTAGAAAAGAGGACAGAGAAGCAGATGGAACAGAGGGAGAAGTTAACCTACAATGTTAGAACTAAGTCTTCAGCTGACCCCAGGGGGTACTCTGAAGCTGGGATTGGTCTTCAAAGTTGTCCTGACTTGGAGGAAAGGGACCAGGCCTCCAAGCTCCCTACTTGATCAATTATTTCCACAGACTGACCTAAAAAGGCAGCAGGCAAGGAAATTCCCAAAGATGACTTAGTGGGCAGCGTGGCTCACACCTGTAATCCCAGCACTCTGGGAAGCTAAGGCAGGAGGATCGTTTGAGCTCCGCAGCTTCAGACCAACCTGAGCAAGAGCAAGAACCTGTCTCTACTAAAAATAGAAAAACTAGATGACTGGTGTGGCAGGCACCTGTAGTCCCAACTATTTGGGAGGGTGAGGCAGAAGGATGGCTTGAACCCAAGAGTTTGAGGTTGTTGTGAGCTATGCTGACACTATAGCACTCCACCCTGGGGCAACAGAGTGAGACTCTGTCAAAAAAGGAAGGAAGGAGAAAAAGAAAGGGTTCAACACTATTTCTGGCAGCTAGTGGACTAATTCTTCATTCCTCAGGGTGTCTTTATGGAACATCAGAGTCCATTCCACTGCCACATCTCCCTAAGAATGCTAATGCTTATGATAACATGACTGTCACTTGCTATGTATGTATACATTAAACATTTATTAAATGTGTTGCCTTAACTATGTACAGACTTTATTTGATCATCATGTTAGATGTCACTCCTTTGAGCTTAGTCTTCATAGCCTCATTGCTCATTTATCTAGATCATCCGCTCAAACTTAAAAGGATGAGAAGAAACCGCTTCTCCCATCAGAAATCTAGGCAGGAACAATTTCAAACCTTGCTGGTAGCAGAGTCACCAAACTGCAGTTAAAGCAGAAACATGATGTTCTTTGTAGTTCTTTGGAGAGAAACAGGCTGAGATCTGGGTCTTCAAGAGATATCATTCAGTGGGGAATATGGGAAGCTGGGATGGAATTTGGCTGGAGGAGCAAGTTATGAGAGAAAAAAGAGATCAAGTGAGTCATTAAAGGATAAAGAAATAACCCCATGAGGGCAGTTCTTAAAATCTGGGAAGACATTTCATGCCTTGAAAAGGCAAGTTGCTGGTATGACAAAATTCCAGGGGAGTCCCCAAATCAGAATTTGGGGAGCTGGACAGAAAATAGGTTTCACCTGCCAACAAACAAAAATCCCTGTGGTCACGTATAAAAGGCTCTGCTTTTTAAAAACTGAAAGCTTTACACAGGGACAAGCAGGCCAGGCCAGAAAAGAGGTTATGAGAGAAGTAGCCAGCAGGGAAGGTCTGAGAGAACCACAAAACTTCAGGACTCATCAACTAAAGTGGAAAAGCCTTTCGGAGTGATTAAATGATAAGATCACAATCACAGCATGGGTTGTTGGCTATGCTGCTTCACCCTCCAGAGATACCTTTCAGCCTCTCCACTGAGGCTCACTTTTGTGGAATATGTTAGCAGGATCCTTTACTCTTGGCCTCTTGGGTTTGCCTCATGGGAGACACCTGCAGGAGACTAGAGGATGGAAAGAAAGAGAAATTAGGATATTTATTCCCCCAGCTCCTTCCCCACTGAGGCCAAAACTGCAACCATTATGGAAGACTCTTTCTATAACTCTGGCTCTTTCCACATTCCCATAAGCACCCCCGTCTTCTTGCACTTTCAGGCCTAGAATCATAATACACCCCCTGCCTCTATGTCAGCTGTTGCAACCTCTGGGGTGTTTCACATCTCCACTGTCTTCCCTTAACCCTTCTTGGACCTTTATAAATACTGTCCTTGATCACTCCATTTGAGTATCATTTCTTTCCAGATGCAACTCTGAATGATAACAATCACTTGAGTTAGCTTTTGGGAAAGGGGACACCTGTGAATTTTCATGGATAATTGTCCCTTTTGGCTTCCCAGCTTCAGAAACCCATACTCATTTCTGGGGATATTTTCCATCATACGAGTCTTTTTTTTTTCTTTTTTGTAGAGACAGAGTCTCACTTTTTCACCCTCGGTAGAGTGCCATGGCGTCACAAAGCTCACAGCAACCTCCAGCTCCTGGGCTTAGGCGATTCTCTTGCCTCAGCCTCCCGAGTTGCTGGGACTACAGGCGCCCGCCAAACACCTGTCTACTCTTCTGTTTTGCAGTTCAGCCAAGGCCGGGTTTGAACCCGCCACCTTTGGTATATGGGGCCAGTGCCCTACTCCATGAGCCACAGGCGCCGCCCCCATCATATGAGTCTTAATGGGAAATGAAGCTCTCAGTCTCTCTTGCAGCTAGGGTTTAGGGTCTAGGCTCAGCCAGTCAGGCATAAACTAGACTTTGACTGAGGAGCCAGGAACACAAAGATAGCAGGCCAGAAGAGAGGCCCAATGTGGTGCCACTCCAGCCGTAGAAGCAGCAATATCTTGTTTCTGATGCAGCATAGGCAGCAGGGCCAAGATTAGTTCCTAAAGTCTAGAGGTGGAGTTTAGCAGTGTCAGAGGATCAAGCTGAAGGGGTCGGGCACTGTGCCTTGGTGACAGCAGAGTCCTTACCAGATATGCCCTGGGTAGGGTGTCCAGGTCTGTTTCTCTGAGTTTCCCAGTGATGCCAAAATCTCCCTGGCATCTTTGCCACTGTAGCTTCTTCTGATTAAATCTACCAAAGTCAGTAAACTCCAAGTGAAAGTTTCCTTGCAACCCCAGTGTGGATTGCAGCTGGACTTCACAAAGAAACAGAAAACAGCCAGCTGCCAAGGCAGCCACACCCTCTATCTCCCACTCTAGTACCTCAGTCTCTCTCTCTCTCTCTGTCTCTCAATCTCTATGCGGCATACCTACCACATTATTCCCCAGCTGGGGTTTTGTCTTAATGCATGGTAACACATCACAGCCTGCAGGTTGGAAAGCACCAACTTTGAGGTCAGAACACCTGAATTCAAATTCCAGATGTACAGTTTGCCAAGTGTGAGTTTTTTGTTTTTTTGCTTTTTTTTTTTGAGACAGAGTCTGAAGCTGTTGCCATGTGTAGAATGCTGTGGCATCATAGCTCACAGCAACCTTCAACTCAGGCTCAAGTGATCCTCTTCCTTCAGTTTTTCTATTTTTAGTAGAGACAGGGTCTTGCTTTTGCTCAGGCTGGTCTTGAACTTGTGAGCTCTTTATCTTAATATGGAGGCCCTTGTACTCATGCTTGTCCCCTCATGTTTGCCAGATGGCTACAACTGTGACCATCACTATTATGTTCTGAGAGAGAAAAGGAAATGAGAAGGGATGGATTTCCCAGAAATATTAGGATTCTCTAGAAATCCCCAGCGATTTCTTTTTCTATCTCATGGGCCGGAGCTAGTTCCCATACCCATAACCTAGCCACAAAGGAAATTGCAAAGGTGGGTATTTTTAGCTTGTTATATATTATATACTGTACCCCCAAACAACATCAGGGTTCTTTAATTGGACACAAGGAGAGAATAGACCCTGAATAGGAAATCGGCAGCCTCTGACACCTCTGCCACCTCCTCTGAACATATACGATGTGCCAGACCCTAGCTAAGAACTGGGGATACTGGGCTGAAAGGCATGGCCTGCACAGCAGGAAGACACAGAAGGAGCCCTGGGTTGGCTCAGCACCTGTAGCACAGTGGTTACAGTGCCAGCCACATGCTACGAGGCTGGTGGGTTCGAACCTGGCCCGGGCCAGCTAAACAACAAGGACAACCGCAACAAAAAATAGTCGGGTGTTGTGGCGGGTGCTTGTAGTCCCAGCTACTTGGGAGGCTGAGGCAAGAGAATCACTTAAGTCCAAGGGTTTGAGATTGCTGTGAGCCGTGATACCACAGCACTCTACTGATGGCAACATAGTAAGACTCTGTCTCCTAAAAACAGAGGAGTAAAAAGAAGTAGCTGTGGAACCCAACACAGCTGGGCTTGGTTCCAAAGTTAGAAAATCAGCTTTTGGTACTCTATAGGCCCTCTAGGTCCCCATCCTTCCTGACACCTCCCTGACCTTCCTGCTGTCAATGTGGCCCCAGTAGGGGCCAAGTAGGGTAGGAAGAATGTGTGGTTAACACGAGTAGCAGTTTCAGGAGGCACCTAAGAGTTGTTCCAGAAAGAAATATGTAACTGGCACATCTGGTTTATAATGTATATTAACTCCTGACATGTAATTTGAGTAATATATGTAAAGCAAAAAGTCCAAGTCCTGATTTAGGAGCCTAGTTATTACCCTGTCTGCAGAATTCATGTTCTATTTGCACAGTGCTCTGGGTCCAGCATCACACCTAGGGCAGCAGGAAGGAGACAGCTCTCTGATGGGGGCCAGCTGACAGCAGAGGCCGTGTTGACAGGGATGAGGTATCATCAGTCAAGTTCATGAGGCCCCTAGTAGGGTTGGCAAGAGCTCATCTGGCAAAGAAGACTGTGGAGCTAGACCAATTTCCAGCCGAGGCCAGGGGCAGATCCATCCCTACCCCTCAAAGGCAGAAATAGCTTGAAGTCCAGAAAAATGTGGGCTTTGGAGTTCAAATCCAGCTCTGCCGTTTTATCATCATAGGAGTTTGGACAAGGTACTCCAGCTGTCTGAGCCCCAATTTCTCCATCTATAAATAAGAATCATAATAGCACCCACTTACCAGGGACTATGTGAGATTTACATAGAAATAACAGGTGCTGAGTACTTAATATAGGCCAGGATAATGTTCCAAATGTTTGACATATGTTATCTCATTGACTCCTCACAGCAGCCTCATGAGGTAGATTCTGTTATGATCCCCTAAATTGGAAATTGTTACAGCTAAAACAAATGAGGCACAGAGCGGTGAAGTAACTTGCTCAAGGTCACTTAGGTAGAGACTGGCAGAGCTGGGCTTCAAACCTAGACAGTTTGGCTCGGCGCCTATGGCTCAGCGGGCTAAGGCGCCAGTCACGTACACCTGAGCTGGCGGGTTCGAATCCAGCCCGGGCCCGCCAAACAACAATGACGGCTGCAACCAAAAAAAAAAAAAAAAAAATGGCCGGGCGTTGTGGCGGGCGCCTGTAGTCCCAGCTACTTGGGAGGCAGAGGCAAGAGACTCGCTTGAGCCCAGGAATCGGAGGTTGCTGTGAGCTGTGATGCCACAGCACTCTATCCAGGGGGACAGCTTGAGGCTCTGTCTAAAAAAAACCTAGACAGTTTGACCCCAGAGTACACCCTTTGAGAAGCTCCAACAAACTGCTAAATTTTATATTAAGCACCCAGGAAAGGGTAATTCTCTAAGCCAGTGAGGACCAGTAGAAATTTCTGTGATGAAAATATTTTATAATTCTATGCTGTCCACTACAGGAGCCATTACCCACAGATGGCTTATTGAGCATTTGAAATATGGCTAACTTGGCGGTGCCTGTGCTGAGAGGGTAGGGCACCAGCGACATACACTGAGGCTGGTGGGTTCAAACCCAGCCCAGGGCCAGTTAAAATCAACAGTGACAACTGCAACAAAAAAATAGCTGGGTGTTGTGGCAGGCGCCTGTAGTCCCAGCTACTTGGGAGGCTGAGGCAAGAGAAGAGCTTAAGCTCAAGAGTTTGAGGTTGCTGGGAGCTGTGATGTCACAGCACTCTACCCTGGGTGACAGCTTGAGGCTCTGCCTCAAAAAAAAAAAAAAAAGTATGGCTAGCTTGATTAATGACCTGAATTTTTAATTTAATTTTAATTACTATTATTTTTATTTGAGACAGAGTCTCAGTCTATCACCCTGGCTAGAGTATAATGACATTTGAGACACAGTCTCAGTCTATCACCCTGGCTAGAGTACAATGACATTATCATAGTTCACTGCAATCTCAAAGTCCTGGGTTCAAGTGATCCTCCTGCCTTAGCCTCCTGAGTAGCTGGGAACACAGATACCTACTTGTACGCCTAGCTATTTTTCTTTTTTCTTTTCTTTCTTTTTTTTTGAGACAGAGTCCCATTCTGTTTTTTGTTTGTTTGTTTGTTTTTTGAGACAGAGTCTCACTTTATCGCCCTTAATAGAGTGCTGTGGCGTCAAAGCTCACAGCAACCTTCAACTCCTGGGCTTAGGTGATTCTCTTGCCTCAGCCTCCGAGTAGCTGGGACTACAAGCGCCTGCCACAACACCCAGCTATTTTTTTGTTGCAGTTTGGCTGGGTCCAGGTTCGAACCCGCCACCCTTGGTATATGGGGCCAGCGCCCTACCCACTGAGCCACAGGCGCCACCCAGTTTTTCGGTTTTTTAGAAGATTCAGGGTCTCTCTCTTGCTCAGGGTAGTTTCCAATTCTGAGCTCAAGCAATCTGCCAACATTGACCTCCCATGGTTCTATTTTTTTTTCTTTTTTCAGTAGAGACAGAGTCTTGCTCTTGCTCCAGCTGGTGTCAAACTTCCATCCTCCAGTAGTCCTTCGTCCTCAGTCTTCCAGAGTGCTAGGACTGTGCCTGGCCTATTATTAAATAGGCATTACAGCTGGTGCCTCCTGTGCTGAATGTGCTTCTCTAGGCTCCTCTGCCCTCTTACCCCTGCTGGAAGGGATAAACTCTTGCAGCTGTTGGCCTAGAACCTCAGGGAGATTGATCAGTGACCTGCCTAGATTGGGCTCCAGTAATAGGGTTGTATAAACCAAACAAGAAGGGGATAGTGAAGCCACTCCCTGTGCTGATCAGAATATGCTCTGGGCATCACCATTCAGAATGCGGCTACTTTTTCTTTTTTGACACAGAGTCTCAATCTGTCACCCTAGGGAGAGTGCTGTGGCATCAGAGCACAGAGCAACCTCCAACTCTTGGGCTCAAGTGATTCTCTTGCTTCAGCTTCCCAAATAGCTGGGACTATAGGCACCTGCCACAACACCTGGCTACTTTTAGAGATGAGGTCTCTCTCTGGTTCAGGCTGGTCTCGAACCTATGAGCTCAGGCAATCCACTCACTTCGGCCTCCCAGAGTGCTAAAATTACAGGTATGAGCAACCGCACCTGGCCAAAATTTTTATGGTTTATAAATTACCCAGGCTCAGGATTTTGTTATAGCAGCCCAAATGTACTAAGACAGTGGAGGTTCAAGAACCCAAGCTTTAAGCTCCAGAATCCTAGACACCGTCTCCGTCCATGAGATTATATGGCAGACACGGTCAATAACCATTAATTAATGTCACACCTGAGCGTATGTCCATGTTGCAAGGGATAAAGTAGCAGTTACGGGAAGTGTTTTAGGAGATGTAACAGAGAGCAATTGTGTCTGGGGCTTCAGGAGATGGATCAGTCAGGGAAACACACAAAAAGGGGAGAACTTTGGCCTTGAAGAGTTAGAGATTGCAAGGGTAAAGTGTACAGGAAGGGCATTCCAGAAGGAGGGGCAGTAAGGTAAAGGCATGAGTGGGATAGTACTTCAAGTGTTCAGATAAAAGAGAGCATCATGACTCATGGGGCAATGGGAGAGGAAGAGCCTGGAAAGATCAGCTGGGCACCAGGTTGTGAAATGCCTCCCATGCCCGCTAGCAGCTGGCTTTTATCCCACGGGGGATAAAGGTGTCTAAGCAGGAGGCAGCTGTCAGATCTGTTTTAAAAGGCAAGTTAGGCAGCATTGAAGAGTGTCTGGCTCTGCTATTCCCTAGCTGGGTGAGGGCGATGCCTCCTTTTTTGTTCTCTCCAATTCACTCTCCACATGGCAGCTAGAGGGATCTTGTTAATTTTTGACTTTTTTATATGATTCAAAAGCCAGATATCAGAAGACTGTATACACCTCTCCCACCCACTCTTGTTCCCCACCACCTCTTCCCACCCTCTCCCTCAGGGAATCACTTTAATTAGTTTCTCATGTACCCTTCCAGGTTTCTCTGTGCATGCAAATACCCACATTCTTGTGAACCTTTTTTCACTCACTTAACAGTGAGGTCTTCCCATGCCAGCATAGAAGCATTCTAATTCTTTATATTTTCTTACATAAAACTTTTATTTTGAGATGATTGTAGATTCACAAGGAGTTGTAAGAAGTACAATAAAACAGATATTTGGATTCACAAAGGATGTGACAAAAAAAAGAAAAAGAGAAAAGTTGGCCTCACGCCTATAATCCTAGCACTCTGGGAGGCTGAAGCAGGTGGATCAACTGAGCTCAGCAGTTCAAGACCAGCCTGAGCTGGAGTGAGACCCCATCTCTAAAAGTAGCCAGGCATTGTGGTGGGCATCTGTAGTCCCAGCTACTCGGGAGGCTGAGGCAGGAGAATCACTTGAGCCCAAGATTCTGAGGTTGCTGTGAGCTATAACGCCACAGCATTCTACTGAGAGTGGCAAGGTGAGACTCTGTCTCAAAAAAAAAGGCCAGGAGTGGTGGCTCATGCCTGTAATCATAGCACTCTGGGAGGCTGAGGCAGGTGGATTGCCTGAGCTCACAGACTGGAGACCAACCTGAGCCAGAATGAGACCTTATCTCTAAAAAAGTAACCGGACATTGTGGTGGGCGCCTATAGTCACAGCTACTTGGAAGGCTGAGGCAAGAGAATCGCTTAAGCCTAAGAGTTTGAGGTTGCTGCGAGCTGTGACGCCACGCCACTCTACCAAGTACAACAACATGAGACTCTGTCTCAAAAAAAAGAAAGAAAGGAAAAGTATAGAGAGCTCC
The DNA here is from genome assembly GCA_963574655.1 of Perodicticus potto. NCBI lineage: Eukaryota > Metazoa > Chordata > Mammalia > Primates > Lorisidae > Perodicticus > Perodicticus potto. Next base: position 35,280 of record CAUYRH010149506.1, read on the forward strand.
TGTGTGTCATTTACCTAGTTTCTCTCAGTGACGATGTCTTGAAAACTGAAGTACAATATCACAACCAGCGTATTGACATGGAAACAGTCAACACCACCACAAAGATTGTGTGTTGTCTTTTTATAGCCATGCCCAACTTTTCCCCCTCCTTTCTCCTCCTCTTCTCCTCCCCATACTCCTGTCAGCCAATAATCTGTTCTCCATTTTTAAACTTTTGTCATCTGAAGGCTGGGGAAGGTGGCTTATGCCAGTAATCCTAACACTCTGGGAAGCTGAGGCGGGTGGAAAACTTGGGTTCAGGAATTCGAAACCAGCCTGAGCAAGAGTGACACCCTGTCTCTACTAAAAAAATAGAAAAAAATTAGCTGGGCCTCATGGCACATACTTATAGTCCCAGCTACTCTGGAGGCTAAGACAAGAAGATAGCTTGAGGGCTTGGCGCTCACAGCTCAGTGGTTAGGGGCCGCCGCATATACTGAGGCTGGCAGGTTCGAACTCAGCCCGGGCCAGCAAACAAAAATTACAACTACTTGGGCAGTACCTGTGGCTCATCGAGTAGGGCCTCATATACCAAAGGTGGCGGTTCAAGCCCAGCCTCAGCCGAACTGCAAAACAGGAAAAATAGCCAGGTGTTGTGGCGGGTGCCTGTAGTCCCAGCTACTCGGGAGGCTGAGGCAAGAGAATCGCCTAAGCCCAGGAGTTGGAGGTTGCTGTGAGCTGTGTGACGCCACGGCACTCTACCCTGTCTCTTTTTCTATCTCTACAAAAAAAAAAAAAAATTACAACTACAACATAAAAATAGCCAGGTGTGTGGCAGGCACCTGTAGTCCCAGCTACTTGGGAGACTGAGGCAAGAGAATTGCTTAAGCCCAAGAGTTTGAGGTTGCTGTGAGCTATGATGCCAGGCCAGGGTGACAGAGTGAGACTCTGTCTCACAAAAAGAAAGATAATAATAATTCTGTCATCTGAAGAATGTTATATAAAGAAAATCATGCAGTATGTAACCTTTTGGAATTGACTTTTTAATTCAACACTTGGTGATTCGTCCAGGTTGTTGCATACTATCAATAAGTCTGTTCTTTTTTATTTCTGACCAGTATTGCATGGTCAGAAATAAACTGCTATGAATATTTGTGTACAGATTTTGGTGTGAACATAAGTTTTCATTTCTCTGGGAGAAATGCTCAATTGCTAGGTTGTATGGTAGTGCCATGTTTAAGTTTTTAATTAATTTTTTTTAATTGTGGTAAAATTTACGTAACATAATTTACTTTTTTTTTTTTTTTTAAGACAGTCTCACTCGGGCTCAAGTGATCCTCTTGCCTCAGCCTCCCAAGTAGATGGGACGACAAGTGCCCATCACAACGCCTGGCTAGTTTTTCTATTTTTAGCAGAGACAGGATCTCACTCTTGTTCAGGCTGGTCTCAAATTCATGAGCTCAAATAATCCACCTGCTTCAACCTCCCAGAGTGCTAGGATTACAGGTGAGCCATCATGCCCAGCCTTCTTTAGCCCATTCATGTGGTGGATTACACTGATTGATTTCAAATATTGAACAAAGGGTCAGTGGCATATAATGGATAATGTGTCTGACTATGAACCAGAAGATTCAAATATTGAACCAGCCTTACATACTAAAAATAAATCCTACTTGGTCATGGTATGTAATTCTTTTCATATACTGCTGGGTTTGAGTTGCTTACTTTTTTTTTATTTTTAAGAGTCAGAGTGTTATTTTGTCGCCCTCGGTAGAGTGTTGTTGTGTCACAGCTCACAGCAACCTCAAACTCTTGGGCTTAAGCAACTCTCTTGCCTCAGCCTCCCAAGTAGCTGAGAATACAGGCGCCCACCACAATGCCCGGCTATTTTTGTTGTTGTTGTTGTAGTTGTCATTGTTGTTTAGCAGGCCCAGGCTAGGTTTGAACCCGCCAGCCCCAGTGTATGTGGCCAGCGCCCTAACCACTGAGCTAAAACCAAGTTTATTGAGGAAGAAAAAGATAAGTTAGAGTAAGAGCAAGGTGTAGGCTTACAGAGCAAGATACGTTTGCCATAGATAGCACCATTGCCAGGGCAAGTAGGCAAAGAGGTTCTTGAGTTGCTAATATTTCGTTGAAGATTTTTACATCTAAGTTTATGAGTACTATTGGTTTGTAGCATGCCTTCTCCTTTCCATCACTAATAGTTACTGTGTTATGTCCAAGATTTTTTAGTTGTAAGAGCTCCAGGAGAACACTTAGATTCTTTCTAATTATTTGCCATTATGAACAATGCCATAATGAATAAGCTTGTGCTAATCCAGTGGTGAAAAATGGCAAGTCAGTGTGTTTTAGTTTGCATTTTTCTTATTATGAATCAAATTGAGCATCTCTTCATGTATTTTCTGGAAACTATGTGTCCTATCTTTTGCCCATTTTAATATTGCTTTCCTGGAGTTCTTTATATATAAGAGAATTAGACTTTTGTCTGTGATATGTGTGCACAGAAAACTTTTCCCAATTTATTGTTTATCTTTTAAATTTGCTTCTATCTTCTTCCCAGATAGAAGTTTTTGGATTTTTTTAAGTCGATTTATCTGAATTTTAAGCCATGCCCTTTTCCATGCCCTCAAAATAAAATAATGTTCTCATACATTTTCTCAATATCTTTACTTGCTTTTTTAAATCTTTGATCCATTTAGAAAGTATCCTGGTGAACAGAATGAGAAATAGATCTAACTTTTTTCCCTGCCATATGGCCACGCCACCCAGTTGTACCATCAAGTCTCTTAGAATAGTCTGTCTTAGCTCTTGTGTGAGATGCCACCATTACTATGTACTTCATTCCTGTATATATTCTGGGCTTTCTAGTCCATACACTAGTCATCCATCTATTTATATAACAAAACTACCCTGTTTTAATTATTGTGTTTATATAAGTGTGATTTTTTTTTTTTTTTGAGACAGAGTCACACTTTGTCACCCTGGGTAGAGCGCCATGGCATCATTACTCACAGCAACCTCTAACTCCTGGGCTTAAGTGATTCTCTTGTCTCAACCTCCCAAGTAGCTGGGACTACAGGCACCCACCAATGCCTGGCTATTTTTAGAGACAGGGTCTCGCTCTGGCTCAGGCTGGTCTTGAACCTGTGAACTCAGGCAATCCACCTGCCTGGCCTCCCAAATACTGGGATTACAGGTAAGAGCCACTTTGCCCAGCCATAAGTGTGAATGTTTGATAGGGCTAGTCCTCGCTAATCTTCTGTTTAGGGTTTTCCCAGTTACTCTTATTTTTCTTATTTGTTTATTTACTTATTTTGATTTTATTATTATTTGTTTTTGAGACAGAGTCTCACTCTGTCACTCTGTAGAGTGCTCTGCTGTCATAGCTCACAGCAACCTCAAACTCTTGGGCTCAAGCAATTCTCTTGCCTCAGCCTCTCCAGTAGCTGGGACTATAGACACCTGCCACAATCAATGCCCAATTAGCTTTCTTTTTCTTAGAGATGGGGCATCACTCTTGCTCAGGCTAAACTTGGGAGCTCAAGCAATCACCCGCCTCGGCCTCCCACAGTGCTAGGATTACAGGCGTAAACCATGGTGCCCAACCCTTCTTATGAAATTTAGAATCACCTTGTTTAGTTTTTTTTAAAAAAAACTCTTCTGGGTGGTGCCTGTGGCTCAGTGAGTAGGGCATTGGCCCCATATACCGAGGGTGGCGGGTTCAAACTCGGTCCTGGCCAAACTGCAACAAAAAAAGTAGCGGGGCGTTGTGGCACACGCCTGTAGTCCTAACTACTCGGGAGGCTGAGGTAAGAGAATCACCTAAGCCCAAGAGCTGGAGGTTCCTGTGAGCTGTGACACCACAGCCCTCTACCCAGGGTGACAAACTGAGACTCTGTCTCTAAAAATAAATAAATAAATAAAATAAAAAGAACTCTGTTGGTATTCTGATTGGCATCAGCTTAAATATAGTTATACAAACCTAACAACATGGCCAGATGCAGTGGCATACACCTGTAATCCTACCCCTCTGGAAGGCTGAGGCTCACAGGTTCAAGACCAGTCTGAGCCAGAGCAAGACCTCATCTCTAAAAATAGCCAGGCATTGTGGCAGGCACCTGTAGTCTCAGCTACTTGGGAGGCTGAAACAAGAAAATTGCTTGAGCCCAAGAGTTTAAGGTTGCTGTGAGCTATGACGTCACAGCACTGTACTGGGGGTGACAAAATGAGACTCTGTCTCAAAAAACAAAAAAGCCAAAAAAACAAGCCTATCCATGTTTTAATCAATGACTGACCTCTTATTTGATGGTGGTTCCATAAGATATAATGAAGCTGAAAAATTCCTATTGTCTAGTGATGACATAGCTGAAGATGTATTCCTGAAGAAGGCATTGTTACCATAAGAGATGACAGTGCTATGCATGTTATTGCCCCTGTAGATCTTCCAGTGGGCCAAGATGTGGACGTGGAAGATAGTGATATTGATGATGCTGACCCTTGTGTAGGCCTAGGCTAATGTGTGTGTTTGTGTCTTAGGTTTTAACAAAAAAGTGTAGGTGGCGCCTCTGGCTCATCGAGTAGGGCACCGGCCCCATATACCAAAGGTGGTGGGTTCAAACCCAGCCTCGGCTGAACTGCAAAAACAGAAAAATATAGCCGGGCATTGTGGCGGGCGCCTGTAGTTCCAGCTACTCAGGAGGCTGAGGCAAGAGAATCACCTAAGCCCAGGAATTGGAGGTTGCTGTGAGCTGTGTAATGCCACGGCACTCTACCAAGGGCGATAAAGTGAGACTCTGTCTCTACAAAACAAAACAACACAAAACAGAAAAATAGCTAGGCGTTGTGGCGGGTGCCTGTACTCCCAGCTACTCGGGAGACTGAGGCAAGAGAATTGCCTAAGCCCAGGAGTTGGAGGTTGCTGTGAGCTGTGTGATGCCATGACAGTCTACCGAGGGTGATAAAGTGAGAATCTATCTCTACAAAAAAAAAAAAAGTTTTTTTTTTAATTATTTATTTTATTATTATTATTATTTTATTTTTTTTTTTGCAGTTTTTGGCTAGGGCTGGGTTTGAACCTGCCACCCCCGGAATACAGGGCCAGCGCCCTACTTCTTGAGCCACAGGCACCGCCCTTAACAAAAAAGTTTTAAAAGCAAGCCAGGCATAGTAATCCCAGCACTCTGGGAGGCCAAAGCAGGGGAATTGCTTGAGTTCAGGAGCACCAACCTGAGCAAAAGCAAGACCCCATATCTAAAAATAGCCAGGCACTGTGGTGGGCACCTATAGTCCCAGCTGCTTGTGAGGCTGAGGCAAGAGAATCGCTTGAGCCCAGGAGTTTGAGGTTGCTGTGAGCTCTAATGTCACAGCGCTCCACTGAGGGTGACAAAGTGAGACTCTGTCTCAAAAAAAAGTATTAGAAGTAAAAATATGGCTTGGCACCTGTAGCACAGTGGTTATGGCACCAGCCACATACACTGAGGCTGGTGGGTTCGAACACAGCCCGGGCTTGCTACACAACAATGACAACTGCAACAAAAAATAAGCCAGGCATTGTGGCAGGCACCTATGGTCCCAGCTACTTGGGAGGCTGAGGCAAGACAATTGCTTAAGCCCAAGAGTTTGAGGTTGCTGTGGGCTGTGATGCCAAAGCACTCTACCGAAGGTGACATAGTGAGACTATGTCTCAAAAAAAAAAAGTAAAAATAAAAACTTTTAAAAATGGAGAAAAGTTTATAGAATAAAGATAGACATTTTTTCATACTGCTGTACGGGATAATTGTTTTTTAAGCTAAGTTTTATTACAAAAGAGGAAGAGTGAGAAATTTAAAAGTTTATAAAGTAAAAAAGCTACAGTAAGCTAAGTTTATGACTGAAGAAAGAAAATTTTTTTATAAATTTAATGTAGCCTAAGTATACAGTGTTTATAAAGTCTATGTCTGAGGCTGTCACATTCACTCACCACTGATTCACTGACTCACCTAGTGCAACTTCCACACTTGATCTTAGCCAAGAGGCAGAGGAGCGATCTAGAGCAACTTTCAGTATGATACATGCTACTCATGCTATTCATGCTATCCAGGTGTACCATTTTTTAATCTTTTATGCCATATTTTTGCTATACCTTTTCTATGTTTAGATACGCAGATATTCACCATTGTGTTATAATTGCCTGCAGTACCCAGTTCAGTAACACGTCCAGAGCCTCAGAGCAATAAGCTATCCCATGTAGCCTACGTGTGTAGTAGGCTACACCATATTTGTGAAAGTACACTCTATGATGTTCTCACAAGGATAAAATCACCTAATGAAGCAATTCTCAGGACATATCTCTGTCGAGTGACACACGACTGTGTATATATAAACTTAGGGAAAGTTGCTACATCTTTGTGTTATTGAGTCTTCTCAGCTAAGAACATAGTATGTTTTCCTATTTGTTCAAATTATTCATGTCCTTTGGTAGTATTTTAAGTTTTTCTTTATATAGATCTTGCACCTTTATTCCTAGATATTTTGCAGAGAAATGTTTAAATTTCTTCATAACTTGAATCTCTTTGGTTAGCAATATAACCGATTTTTTTGGCTGGCATTATAAATAGGATATTTTCTTCCCCTGTGTCTTCTAGCTGGTTATTGTTTGCGTATGTGAAAGAAGTTGATGGGTCAGCCTGGTGGCTCTCACTGGTAATCCCAGCACTCTGGGAGGCTGAGGCAGGTGGATTGCTTGAGCTCAGGAGTTTGAGACCAGCCTGAGGAATAGTGAGACGCTGTCTCTATTAAAAATTGAAAAAAACTGGCTCGGCGCCTGTGGCTCAACAGGCTAAGGCACCAGCCACGTACACCTGAGCTGGCGGGTTCAAATCCAGCCCAGGCCCGCCAAACAACAATGACGGCTGCAACCAAGAAATGGCCAGGTGTTGTGGCGGGCGCCTGTAGTCCCAGCTACTCGGGAGGCGGAGGCAAGAGACTTGCTTGAGCCCATGAATTGGAGGTTGCTGTGAGCTGTGATGCCACAGCACTCTATCCAGGGTGACAGCTTGAGGCTCTGTCTCAAAAAAAATTGAAAAAACCTAACCGGTGTAGTGGTGCATGCCTGTAGTCCCAGCTACTCAGAAGGCTTGAGGCAAGAAGATCTCTTAAGCTCTAGAGTTTGAGGTTGCTGTGAACTATGATACCAGGATATTCTTCCCAGGGGGACAGAATGAGGGAGAAAGAAAGGAAGGAAGGAAGGAAGGGAGGGAGGGAGGGAGGGAGAGAGGGATGGGAGAAAGAAAGAAAAAAAGAAGGAAGGAAGGGAAAGAAAGAAAGTTGATATTTATTAATCCTCTACCGCTTTACCATGTTATGCTATGAAATTATTTTATTGTTTGCCACAGTTTCTCTATTGATTCTCTTGGTGTTCTCATTATATAATCTTTTTCCCTAAATAGTAATAGATGTATTTCCTCTTTTCCAAATTTATACCTAATGAGTTTTCCTAATAAGAAGAAAGCTCAGTTTCCTACCCTTGTAATCTATCTGGAAAATAGATGTCTCAATGAATTAACCATAATAAAGGATATAAAAGGCAGAATGAAGACAAGAAGCTTATGTGTCCAGAATTCCAGTCTAGGTTCATTTGCATCCTGTGCATCCTGCCAGGTTAAGGGCCTGCCTACCTCCCCCACTGCTGCTTCTCAAAAAGCCAGTTCAGAACTGCCTCTCAAAACCCACCTATAATTTTTCCAGACTGGGTTGAACCAATTTAAACAAAAATCTCACTAAAAATCTAAGAGGAAGGGCCAGGTGCAGTGACTCATGCTGTAATTCTAGCACTTGGGAGGCCAAGGCAGTAGATTGCCTAAGCTCACAGGTTTGAGACCAACCTGAGCCAGAGTGAGACCTTGTCTCTAAAAATAGCCAGATGTTGTGGCGGGCACCTGTAGTCCCAGCTACTTGGGAGGCTGAGGCAAGAGAATCGCTTAAGCCCAGGAGTTTGAGGTAGCTGTGAGCAATGATGCCATGGCTCTCTACCAAGGGTGACAAAGTAAGACTCTGTCTCAAAAAATGATAATAAAATAAAATAAAAATCTAAGAGGAAGGGAGGAGGAGAAAGAGTGGAAATGTTGGCTTTCCTGGGTTTGCGTAGTGGCTTTTGGCTAAAGTCTTCATAACAGAGCTTCCCTCACCTTTCCATGGTCTCTAGAGCTGGGAAAATCTACCAGAAAGAACTATTGCATCCTTAGCTGAAAAGGAGATATGTCTAAGATATATTGCTAAATAAAATATTCCTGTTACCCAATGACGTAACAAATTGGCCTATTTTTATTTTGAAAAGTGCATGCCAGTAGATGCATAGCCTAGGTAGCAATTATCTCTAGAGACTGTGGCTATGAAGAATGTCTTTTCTGTTGTCGTTGTTTTGAGACAGAGTCTCAAGCTGTTGCTGTGGGTAGAGTGCCATGGTGTCATAGCTCACAGCAACCTCCAACTTTTGGGCTCAAGCTATCCTCTTGCCTCAGTTTTCCTATTTTTAGTAGAGACAGGGTCTCACTCTTGCTCAGGCTAGTCTCAATCTCATGAGTTCAAGCAATCCACTTGCCTCAGCCTCCCCAGAGTGCTAGAATACGAAGAATGTCTTTTTTTTTTTTTTTTGCAATTTTTGGCTGGGGCTGGGTTTGAACCCACCACCTCTGGTATTATGGGGCCAGCGCCTTGAGCCAGACGCTGCCCTGAAGAATGTCTTAATCTGTTTTCTGATACTTCATCTCTGATACTAAAGTAGAATAACACAAACTGGATCATTTTTAAGGAACAGAAGTTTATCTGGCTTATGGTTCTAGAGGCTGGGAAGTCCAAAAACATGGCACTAGCATTTAGCAAAGTTCTTCCCACGGTGAAAGGGCAGAAGGCAGACGCTAGCTCACAAATCAGAGACAGGAAACTGGGCTGAACTCATTCCTTCATTAGGAGCCCACTCCTATAATAACTAACCCACTCATGTGAGCCCGAATTACCTAAACACCTCTTATAGGCCCCACTCCTTGCCCCCTCCCCTTTCAGTAGGCTCCTCCTCCCTGGGACTCTTGCACACACTGAAGACGGCAGCATCTGTGAGCAGCCATGAGCAGCTTGCTTGGGGGCTTGGTTGCTCGGCATGTGAATGCCATTCCTTGGCGCATTTCTGCTCCTGCAGCCCTTAGGCCAGCTGCTTGTGGAAGGAAACACTTGACGAACGTATTGTGGTCTGGGTCTAGTCCAGCCTTTAGTACCAGTTCCTCATACAATGCACCTGCTATCACCCAGCATGCACCCTATTTTAAGGGTACAGCTGTTGTCAATGGGGAGTTCAAAGACCTAAGCCTGGATGACTTCAAGGGAAAATATTTGGTGCTTTTCTTCTATCCTTTGGATTTCACCTTTGTGTGTCCTAGGGAAATTGTTGCTTTCGGTGACAAAGCCAATGAATTTCATGCTGTGAACTGTGATGTTGTTAGAGTCTCAGTGGATTCCCACTTTACGCATCTTGCCTGGATAAACACACTAAGGAAGAATGGTGGTATGGGCCACATGAACATCGCACTCCTGTCAGATTTAACTAAACAAATTTCCCCAGACTACAGTGTGCTGTTAGAAAGTCCTGGTCTTACGCTAAGAGGTCTCTTCATAACTGACCCCAATGGAGTCATCAAGCATTTGAGTGTCAATGATCTCCCAGTGGGCTGAAGTGTGGAAGAGACGCTCCATTTGCTGAATGCGTTTCAGGTTGTAGAAGCCCATGGTGAAATCTGCCCAGCAAACTGGACACCGGATTCTCCTACAATCAACCCAAATTCGACTGCTTCCAAAGAGTACCTTGAGAAGGTAAATCAGTAGTTCACCCCATGTGTACCTTCTCATGCAAGAGTAGAAGCACAGTTGGAACCCGCTTTTAGCATTTCAGAGATGAACCAATTATGCTTGTATTCATAAATATTTCCCTAAATATTTTGTTTTTGTATTGCTGGCTAAAGCTTTGTTTTTTTTTTTGAGACAGAGCCTCAAGCTGTCACCCTGGATGGAGTTTCGTGGCATCACAGCTCACAGAAACCTCCAATTCCTGGGCTCAAGCGAGTCTCCTGCCTCTGCCTCCCAAGTAGCTGGGACTACAGGCGCCTGCCACAATGCCCGGCCAGTTTTTGGTTGCAGCCGTCATTGTTGTTTGTCGGGCCAGGCTGGATTCGAACCCGCCAGCTCAGGTGTATGTGGCTGGTGCCTTAGCCCGTTGAGCCACAGGCGCTGAGCTGGCTAAAGCTTTTAAAATGTGGTTAGTCGGTAATACGAAGAGTTCTTTTTTGGTGACATCTTTTTTTTTTTTTTGAGACAGCCTCAAGCTGTTGCCCTGGGTAGAGTGCTGTGGCGTCACAGCTTACAGCAACCTCCAACTCCTGGGCTCAAGTGATTCTCCTGCCTCCACCTCCCAAGTAGCTGGGACTACAGGTGCCCGCCACAACGCCCGACTATTTTTTGGTTGCAGCCATCGTGTTGTTTGGTGGGCCCAGGCTGGATTCGAATCTGCCAGCTCAGGTGTATGTGGCTGGCGCCTTAGCCGCTTGAGCCACAGGTGCCGAGCCTATTGGTAACATCTTGATGGCTAACTAGCTAGTTTCTATATTATGTTTAGTTGAGATCTTGTCTTTTTTTTTTTTTTTTTTAGAGACAGAGTCTAAATTTTTAACTCTCAGTAGAGTGCCGTAGTGTCACAGCTCCCAGCAACCTCCAGTTCTTAGGCTTAGGCGATTCTCTTGCCTCAGCCTCCCGAGTTGCTGGGACTACAGGCGCTTGCCACAATGCCTGGCTTTTTTGTTGCAGTTTGGCCAGGGCCGGCTTTGAACCCACCACCCTCAGGATATGGGGTCAGTGCCCTACTCACTGAGCCGCAGGCACCACCCCTGAGATCTTGTCTTTAAAGCATAAAGGAAATGCTCTTAAAAAAAAAAAAGGGAAATGCTCTTTTTTCTTAGCCTTACTTAAACCTTTGTCTACACCAAAGTAGTACAACAAGCATTGAAAGCTTCTGATCAAGGGTCCTGAAATTTTCTCTTTGAATTTCTTTGTGTTACACTGAATCATCTTTTAAGGTAATGAAGGTCACAGTTTAAGTTATTTGCATCAACAGTCTAATTTAACTCTCACAATGGATGTATGTGTGATTGAAACAAATGTGAATCATGTTATTAAAAAACTACAGTAACAGGCTCGGCGCCTGTGGCTCAAGCGGCTAAAGTGTCAGCCACATACACCTGAGCTGGCGGGTTCGAATCTAGCCCGGCCCACCAAACAATAATGATGGCTGCAACCAAAAAATGGCTGGGCGTTGTGACGGGTGCCTGTAGTCCCAGCTACTTGGGAGGCAGAGGTAGGAGACTCGCTTGAGCCCAAGAGTTGGAGGTTGCTGTGAGCTGTGATGCCACAGCACTCTGCCCAGGGTGACAGCTTGAGGCTTTGTCTCCAAAAAAAAAAACAAAAAACAAAACTACAGGAACAAAGTGACTTAACTGATCATGCAGGATCCTCATCTCTGAGATTTATAGTTCACATAGTCATTTTACTTATTTTATTCATTAGCTAACTTAGTGTCTATGTATGTTTCTAGGTATTGATTAGGTGTAATATAAAGGATATTTATTGAATCCAAGGATTGCATTTTGAAATTATTATTATTCTTTTCTTTTCTTTTTCTTTTTTTTTTATAGAGACAGAGTCTCACTTTAACGCCCTTGGTAGAGTGCCGTGGCGTCACACAGCTCACAGCAACCTCTAGTTCCTGGGCTTAGGTGATTCTCTTGCCTCAGCCTCCCCAGTAGCTGTAGAACATGGTGACTACAGGTGCCAGCCACAATGTCCGGCTATTTTTTTGTTGCAGTTCGGCTGGGGCCAGGTTTGAACCTGCCACCTTTGGTATATAGGGCTGGCACCCTACTCACTGAGCCACAGGTGCCGCCCTATTTTCTTTATTGAAATGTTCATTGTAAAATATATAATAAAAATAATTTGCATTTAAAAAAAAAAAAAGACCCCTTGGCTCAGCACTTGTGGCTCTAGCAGCTAAGGCGCCAGCCACGTACACCTGAGTTGGCAGGTTCGAATCCAGCCCGGGTCCACCAAACACCAATGACGGCTGCAACCAAAAAATAGCCGTGCGTTGTGGAGGGCGCCTGTAATCCCAGCTACTTGGAAGGTGGAGGCAGGAGAATCGCTTGAGTCTGGGAGTTGGAGGTTGCTGTGAGCTATGATGCCACAGCACTCTACCCAGGGTGACAGCTTGAGGCTCTGTCACAAAAAAAAAAAAAAAAAGACCCCACTCAATACCATTACATTAGCAATTAAATTTCACCATGGGTTTTGGAGGGGACACTCAAACTACAGTAAGGAATATTTATTTTCAACATTATCTGTATCTCTTATGTTGGCATTTAAAATAAAAACCAGTGCTAGGCACAGCGGCTCACGTCTGTAATCACAGACCCTATTTCTAAAAATAGCTGGGCATTGTGGCGGGGCTTGTAGTCCCAACTACTTGGGAGGCCGAGGCAAGAGAATCACTTGAGCCCAATAGTTTGAGGTTGCTGTGAGCTATGATACTGCAGCACTCTACTGAGGGTAACAAAGTGAGACCCTGTCTCAAAAATAAATAAATAAATAACATAAAATGTTTATAAATAAAATAATATGCTGTCTGCGATTTGTTTCAAAGTAATATGAGAGATAAGAAATGAGCATGAGCAGATATGAAATCAGACCAGTCATAAGTCGATAATTCCTGAAGTTGGGTGATAAGCACTAGGACTTTGTTATATAAGTCCCTCTACTTTTGTGTATGTTTTTGAAATTTTCTGCATTGGAAAGACTTTAAAAGAAGATAATTTTATAGATACAGATATGAAGAGATAGCCAGTAGTTTTTAAAGTCACAGAATTATAGGGTCGGTGCCCGTAGCAGAGTGGTTATGGTGCCAGCCACATACACTGAGGGTGGTGGGTTCAAACCCGGCCCAGGCCAGCTAAACAACGATGACAACTGCAACAAAAAATACAAAGGCATTATAGTGGGCGCCTGTAGTCCCAGCTACCTGGGGGGCCGAGCAAGAGAAATGTGTAAACCCAGGAGTTTGAGGTTGCTGTAAGCTGTGACGCCACAGCACTCTGCCAAGGGCAACATAGTGAGACTCTGTCTCAAAAAAAAAAAAAAGTCACAGAATTATATGCATAATATCTGACCTATATGCAAATACTTGCATTTCTATATATATTGGTATACATGTGGGCAAAAATCTGGAAGAATCAAGTAATAGTAACAAGTAAACTTACTGAACACTGTCGAGAATATCAGGCAGCATCTTAAGTATAGAAATCTCTAGTTTCTTTTTTAAAAATGATATATATAAAGCCACCACCTGCAAGGCTTTTGGAAATTTAAGACTTTGCTAGCCCTGTAAAATTTTTGACATACATCTCATCAAAAGATGATGTCTATGTTCCCTCCTTTAAATTTGGCTAGGCTTTTGTTTTGACCAATAGAGTACAACAAAAATGATGTAATGCTCTCAGTTTCAAAGCCAGCATCACAAAAGGCTATGTAGCTACTGTCTTGTTCACTGGAATATTTGATCTTGAGGCACTGAACCACTATTTTTTTTTTTTGAGAGAGTCTCACTCTATCACCCTGGGTAGAGTGTTATGGTGTCATCGTAGCTCACGGCAACCTCAAACTCTTAGCTTAAGCAATCCTCTTGTCTCAGTCTCCCAAGAAGCTGGAATTTCAGGCACCCACTACAATGCCCAGGTAGTTTTTCTATTTTTAGTAGAGATGGGAGCCTCACTCTTGCTCAAGGTGGTCTCGAACTTGTCAGCTCAAATAATCCACCCACCTCAGCCTCCCAGAGTGCTAGGATTACAGGTATGAGGCACATAGCCTGGCCTACTGAGCCATTATATCAGAAGTTTGATTATTCTGTGGCTGCCATGCTCAGAGGAAGCCCACGTCACATGGAAAAACTATATGTGAGTACTATGGTCAATAGTCCCTACTGAGCCCAGTCTTTGAGTCAAGCCAGCCTAGGCACCAGACATGTGAGACAGGTGAGCAGAAAAGTATTCATATAGGCTCGGCGCCTGTGGCTCAACGGGCTAAGGCACCAGCCACGTACACCTGAGCTGGCAGGTTAGAATCCAGCCCGGGCCTGCCAAACAACAATGACGGCTGCAACCAAAAAATGGCCGGGCGTTGTGGCGGGCGCCTGTAGTCCCAGCTACTTGGGAGGCGGAGGCAGGAGACTCGCTTGAGCCC